>ML664200.1:5589116-5676492 GCA_007570785.1 Antilocapra americana
TTTAATATGCTATCTAGGTTGACCATAACTTTCCTTCCAAAGAATAAGTGTCTTTTAATTTCATGGCTGCAATCATCATCTGCAGTGATTTTGGAGCCCCAAAAAATAAAGTCTGACACTGTTTCCAGTGTTTTCCCATGTATTTCCCATGAAGTGATGGGACCAGATGACATGATCTTAGTTTTCTGAATGTTGAACCTTAAGCCAACTTTTTCACTCTCCTCTTTCACTTTTAGCAAGAGGCTTTTTAGTTCCTCTTCACTTTCTACCATAAGGATGGTGTTGTCTGCATATCTGAGGTTATTAATATTTCTCCAGGCAATGTTGATTCCAGCTTGTGCTTCTTCCAGCCAAGCATTTCTCATGATGTACTCTGCATATAAGTTAAATAAGCAGGGTGACAATATACAGCCTTGACGTACTCCTTTTCCTATTTGGAACCAGTCTGTTGTTCCATGTCCAGTTCTAACTGTTGCTTCCTGACCTGCATACAGGTTTCTCAAGAGATAGGTTATATGGTCTGGTATTCCCATCTCTTTAAGAATTTTCCACAGTTTATTGTGATCCACACAGTCAGAGGCTTTGGCATAGTCAATAAAGCAGAAATAGATGTTCTTCTGGAACTCTCTTGCTTTTTCGATAATCCAGCGGATGTTGGCAATTTGCTCTCTGGTTCCTCTGCCTTTTCTAAAACCAGCTTGAACATCTGGAAGTTCACGGTTCAAGTACTGCTGAAGCCTGGCTTGGAGAATTTTGAGCATTACTTTACTAGCATGTGAGATGAGTGCAATTGTGCAGTAGTTTGAGCATTCTTTGTCATTGCCTTTCTTTGGGATAGGAATGAAAACTGACCTTTTCCAGTCCTTGGCCACTGCTGAGTTTTCCAAATTTGCTGGCATATTGAATGCAGCACTTCCACAGCATCATCTTTTAGGATTTGAAATAGCTCAACTGGAATTCCATCACCTCCACTAGCTTTGTTTGTAGCATTATTTACAATAGCCAAAATGTGGGAGCAACCTAAGTGTCCATTGATGGATGACTGGATAAAGAAAATGTAGTCTATATATGTGTGTGTATGTATGTGTGTGTGTGTATTTAGCCATAAAAAAGAAGGAAATGTTGCCATTCGTGACAACATGGATGGATCTTTAGGGTATGATGCCAAGTGAAATGTCAGACAGAGAAAGATAAATACCACATGATCTCAGTTATATGTGGAATCTTAAGGTTGTGGGCAAAATGGGTGAAGGGGGACAAAAGGTATAAGCTTTTAGTTATGAAATATATCATGGGATATAATATACAGCATGGTGACTACAGTTAATAATAATGCATTGTATATCCTAAAATTGCTAAGAGAGTAGATCTTAGAATTTCTCATGACAAGAAAAAAAACTGGAACTATATATGGTGACAGATTTTAAACAGACTTATTGTGATGATCAATTCCCAATATATACAAATATTGAATCACTCTGTCGTATACCTGAAACTAATATAATGTTCTATGTTAATTATATCTCGGTAGAAAAGGTTGTTAATAAGTGACACAAAAAATTAAGTGGGACAGTTAACTGTTATGTCTAAAATAATCTTTTATTCAAAGTACTTCCCAAATTATTCAGCAGGGAGTAAGAGAAAGAATAATGGAAAAAAAGGTTTAAATGAATACCGGATTCTACATTCAGAAGGAAAGACAGAATGAGAAAACTCAATATTTTTGCAACTTTCAACAAACAACTGATTTAAGCAAGGATCATCAATTAATGCTCTAATCATTGACCGAAAGGATGTTGAGAAACAGGGAACTCATGTGGCCTCAAAAGAGCACATCATGGATTATTTATTAAATAAACAGGAAAAATACAGTTCTAATGAAACAGCATCTAGGTAGTAGTTTTGCAGAAAATGTTTACCTAGAATCCAATCATAAGGAACAATCAGAAAAATCCAGAATATAGGATATTTTATATAATGGCTGGCCTGGGATCTTGAAAGGTAAAATTTAAAGAAAAAAGAAAAGAAAGGCTAAAGAGACATGACAATCAAATGCAAGGCATGAACTCTGGGGATTGGATAAAAACCAAATCTGAATACTGACTCTATATTATATATTATGGTACTATTATTAATCTTAGGTATCATATAATATACACATAAGACTATATAGCTACATAGGGAAATGTCCTAGGAAGATGTATATAGAATATTTAGAGGTAAAGCATCATGATATCAGAGACTTACTTTCAAATGGTTCATGCTACACATATGAATTTTAAAATATATATATTTTATATAGTATATAAAGTATATAATATAATATATTTATATTATAAATATATGAATATTTATAATATAAATATATTATATTTTATACTATATATTTTAAATATATATATATTTATATATATATATGCTTCCCTGGTAACTCATTGGTAAAGAATATGCTTGTTAATGCAGGAGGTGCAAGATACATGGGTTTGATCCCTGGGTCAGGAAGATCCCCTGGAGAAGGAAATGGCAACCCACTCTAGTATTCTTGCCTGGAAAACCCCATGGACAGAGAAGCTTGGCAGGCTACAGTCCATGGGGTTACACAAAGTCAGACAGGACCTAATGACTGAACAACAACAACAATGTATACACATATAAAACTATATTCTTACATAAATATAAAGGATATGTAAGCGTTCATTATACCATTTTTTGAACTTGTCTATAGATTTGAATATTTTCAAAATAAAGAGTTGGGGGGGTATGTTTTCTGTTTACGTCAGTGATATTCTAAGCCTGGAGTAGTATGACTCAGTCATATAGTAAGTACACACAAACACACATACTATTTCAGCATTTGGTACTTCATTGCTGATGTGTATCTACATCAGCTAAACAATTCCAGATGTAAAACTGGGGGGGGGGGGGAAGAGAATAATTTTCAAAGGCTTTGTCTGCTCCCAACTATCTGGTGTACACGCAAGTCTTCCTGGCAGTGTGCAGTATTCCCTCCCACTACTCCCAGTGACCCCAGACTGAACTACTTCCCAAACAACTCACACTTTCCAAATGAAGCCTTTGTTCATGCTGCTTTCTCGGTCTGAAACACTGTTCCTATTACCTTACTTGTCAAAATCTTACCCAGTCTTTAAGGCTTAATTCAAATTCTTCTTCCTCCATGAAAGTCTCTTCTAGACTGACACCTCCTCCTTCCAACTAAAATAAATCACTCCCTGCTCTGTGGTCCCCATACCTCTTTTGAAACACATCCTCGTTCCTTTTTGCATTATTGCCATTTATTCCCTAAAGATGGAAAGTTTTGTTTACCAGTGTTGCATAGGATAAAGTCTATATTCCAGAATAATGCTCAAGGCCGTCATGACATGGTGCCTGCTTCCTTCTGACTCTTAAGTTTCGACACTCCATTCTATAGACATGATACCAGAGCTATGCATATTTAGTCACACAGTCATGTCTGACTCTTTGCAACCCCATGGACTGTAGCCCTCCAGGCTTCTCTGTCCATGGGATTTCCCGGGCAAGAATACTGGAGTTGGGGGTTGGGGAGAGAAGTGGGAAGGTAGTTTTGGGGAGGAGGGAGCATATGAATACCTGATTCATGCTGATGGATGGCAGAAACCATCAAAATATTATAGAATAATTATCCTCCAATTAAAATTAAAAATAATACGGCAGTGGGTTGTCATTTCCTACTTCAGGGGACCTTCCTGATGCAGGGATCAAACCCTCATCTCCTGCATTGGCAGGTAGATTCTTTACCATTGAGTCACCTGGGACGCCATCAGAGCTATAATATAAGCCAATTTTCTACTAGGGACTCCTGGTCCCTCAATTCCATGGCCTGTAGAGGAGAAAAGTACTCCCCAGGATACCTATGAGTTCCTAAGGCCTTGTATTCTCATATGACCTGCAATGCTAGTGACTTCTTCAGGCTACCACATATTTGCTTTCCTTTGCATTTTAACTGATTACAAAATTGAGCCCCATCTAAGTTTTAGCAAAATAAATAGAACCTTTCCTGCAAAGCATTCTTGAGTTTGGCTTATTTTTGAAGGAGATGAAGGAGGATTTACATTTTCATGATACTACAAATTCCCTGGAAATTTAAGTATCCCCTTTCCTTCTAATTTTTGTCTTATCTTCCCACTTTCCTCTTTCCATCCTTCCCTCCCAGAAGTAAAAGTCTGGCACAGCCAATTCCCAGGACTCCTCCCTCAAACAATTAACGAGGGATTAAATAAAACAAAAACAAAACCTTGTCGTTTCTTCCTAAGAGAAATTCTTCGACTGCTTTCCACATAATTTTTTATAAATCCATGTAAATCTAATCATGCCATACTATACAGCTTCATACATACACCATATTATTTCATGTTTTAATGCTTTTGCGCATTCTGTTCCTTCAGCCTGAATGTCCTTTCCTCTGTAGTTTACTTGGCAAATTACACTTCCCCACTCATGACTCCCCTCCATGACTCTCCCCCAATCTTCTCTAATCCAAAATAGTGGCTTCATCTTTCCTCTTTGGTTTAATCACTGTGCACAATATTTACCTTCACAGGATTGTAGCGATCTATTTTAAGTATGTCTTCAACGCCAGACTATGGACTCCTTGATGGTAGACACTGCACCTCACTCACTTCTATATTCCCAGCTTCTATCCCAGAGCCTAATCAATGTAATACATGCTAATTAAATATTTATCAAATGAATAATAAATTAAGAATGAATGAATTTTTCCTAGACCTAAGATTTAGGACTTCTAAGGTATAAAGAAAGACTGTAAAATTTTGGAACCATCATTTGCTTCAGAGAACACCTTCTAATTTGGAGCATTTATAAATTTCAGTGCCAAAGCTTCTTATTATCTGTCCATAGTCTGTTAAATGTCATACTTATCAAGTATACTTCATTATAGTTCATTTTAAAAATTTCTAACATGACCTACATAGAAGCAATAAAAAGTGAAAACTTCAGATAAACTATTTAGAGATAGTTTCATAAAACAAATTCCACATAGAATAATAAAACATGTTTAGCTATTATCAAGTATAGGGCAAAGAGAAAAACCCTGTATCACTTACTTGATATTTTTGTTCAAACAATTTAGTTTCTGTTGGGAGAGTATCTAAATTCCAATTCTTTTAACATGAATAAAATAGTATCCACATCTGGAACCCAGACCACATGTGATGGCTTCACAGAGTTTGCCCATTCTTTGTTTTGAAACAAGGGGACAGAAAATATAATGTGTTCCTAGGAAAGGAATCCACATTTGCAATGAAATTAAAAGGATAAATGGGGTCATTTTGTTTTTGTGTGGTGTATAGAACTGTTTAATGAAATTAGAAATTGTAATTTAACAGTGACTTCAATCAAGCAGAATTTCAAGCACTCTTCTCTTTGATATGCATTTTGTTATTGAAAAATGAAAGGCCTAATATGTAAATCGGTAAAAAAAAAAAACCCAGCATATAATATTTGCATGACCCATTTTCAATTATACTCCAAATGTGGTTTTTATGATTAAAAGGTAAATCAGTCCTGAAAATTAAATGTAAAAAGGACAAATCATATACCATTTCCAGCATTTTTCCCTGCCAGCCAGCTCTGGGACCATAAAAGGAGAAAAAACTTCTCTGGTCACATACATACTCTAGGAAGTATATCCAGGAAATAGAAAAGTAACATGATCCTGAATGCAAAACAGGAGGATGGCATCTATAAGGCACAACAGTCAGTTCCTTAACTGAATGTTGCACCAGTTTAGGAGAATAGGTACTGAGAAATGAGCCAACCAACGAAAGTGAAAGTGAGTCGCTCAGTTGCCTCCCACTCTTTGCCACTCCATGGACTACAGTGCATCATGCCTCTCTGTCCATGGAGTTCTCCAGGCAAGAAAACTGGAGTGGGTTGCCCATATTTTCCAGGGGATCTCCCCGACCCAGGGATTGAACTCGGGTCTCCTGAATTGCAAGCAGATTCTTTATCATCTGAGCACCAACAAAACCATAATTAAAAAAGTGAAGGGCTGAAAGTGAAATCCATTTTTTTTTAAATGAAAAGAAACAAAATTTTTAGCCTGAAAATAGAAATTAACTACTAGTGAATAATCATCTGTCTATGGGCCTTTACATAAAGATGTGTTTCTTCCCCCTCCAAGCAATTAAACATAATAAAATGAGCTAAAGATTTTCAGATTTTAGGCTAAGCATAAATAAGAATTTATTGATAAATAGATTCATTAGCCACATGCAGTATCTTCAAATAAAATAAAGCTATAAGCTTAGGCATCTGAAGATTTCTTTATATTGATTCATATAACATTTACCTGAAAACAGGAGGCAAGATAAGAAGTTTTCTCGTTCTAGGATTTGTAATACTTTTTGTAAAACATTAGAGATAACTTGAAAATTTAATTACGTTGCCTAACCAAAGTGATTGTATGATTAAGTCTTAAGAAATATAAAACAGAAGCTAAACATTTTTAGTTTGCATAAACTGTTATCTTATTGGAAATACACCTTATATACTAATATATCATCAAATAATCTTTATATTAAACATTTTTAGGGTTTGATGACACTTTCCAGACATAGAAAATTAAAGGAACTTTCTGTGTCTGAGTGTGATAAAATCACCGATTTGGGAATCCAGGTAAGAAAATTATGTTTTTTTGTTTTTGTTGTTAAAGAATTAAGATTGAAAATTAAGTGCAAATTGAATAACCTTTGTAGGTAACAATAGGAAAAAAAAAGAAGCAGAATGAAACTAATAATACGTATGTGATGTTGGTTGAGCCACGATCAACTCCGCCTTTAGTCAGGACTCCACAGCCCGAGGTGATTGAGAGGATTTGCTTTCCCGTCTGTATTTTCCTGTCTACTCTCTCCCTTCCAGATGTCAGACTCATAGGATAGTTAGCGATAGGTTGACATTTTATTTGGAGAATAATGAACTGCAATGTGGTAAAAGTCTTCTCATATTAATATAATAGAAATGTTCTGTAGAAAGAAATGTTATATCATCTAACCATGAAAATTGAGGGAATCTGAAAAATTACACCAGGTACTTAACCATTAGGGACTTCAGTTATTCAAACCTAATTGGTAGTATACTTTGCCAGGACGGAAAGCATGAGATGAGTAACTGGATAAGATAAATGATTATATGCACAAGTGGTACTTTATGAACTCAAGAGAAGTAAATTTCCTAGACCTAGTGTTGAGTGATAGATAGGAAGTCATAAAGTGGTTATTGTGAGCAAGCCACACATGGTGTTTATCACAACATTAAGCATCTCAATTTGCTGTTAAAAGAAGACAACTGAAATGATATATCATACTTGTATTGAACTAGGGCAAACTCTGGTTACTGATTAGTAAAATAGTGGAAGATAGCATTTTTAAACAGAACTAATAATCTAGGAATGTGGAAAATGTTAAATGTACTGGAAACCCCATATAAAGTATCCTGAGAGGTCAGAAACCCCAGTATTTATGAAAATCTGGGGTTAAACTCAGGAAAATAATTTAAATACAAACTCTTACTGACATAAAAGAATTCATCTTCACATGTAGAAAGATGATGCAAATATTAGCTGAAAAGTCCACCAGAGCATGGCAGACCTGAAGTTAAGCAGTCTTCCATTAATTTGAAATGAACTTTTCAAGAAGTTCTAACATAACTAATAGGAGAGTATTAAAATATTATATAAACTGTTGGGCTACAGAGAGTGCCAGGTCAAATGGTGTTCGAGACTTTAGCATAGAATTTCACCATTCTGAAGCTGAAAGAATCTTAGAGTCATCTAAACCATCTCTGTAATTTTACAAGTGAGGAAACTAAGGCCCAGAGGGCTTAAACAGTCCAAAGTCCTATGCCTTCTCAGCAAACTAATCTAATTTTACAGAAATGAATAGTAGGAACAGAGAACTGCTGTTCTAAATGGTCGATGGTCAACATAACCTAGTGGGAAAAATTGTTTTCAAATGATTTTCACTGTACTTCATTGTATTGGGACAATGTAATGGTACTGAAGAGGAAAATGTAACACTGATAAGAAGTCTCCTTTAAAAAGAAGGGAAAGGAAAGAAAAAAAAAAAAAGAAGTCTCCTTTAGGAGGCAATAATTTCAAACAATGTGAATTTCTCCCAGTTTCAGATCCTGGTTGCCAAATTTCTAGCAGGTTCCTAAGAAATCTACCTAGTAGTATCTTCAACTATATAAAGAGGTAAAAAGAACAAACACTGTTTTTCAAAGCAAAGATCCCAGAGAGGATCAACCACTTGCATAGGGCAAGATTGTAACTCTACAATAACAAAAGGGGTTAGTTATAATGCATGTAACCTACTAGAAGAAAAAGCCAAGAGGTTCCTCTCAGGCTAAACCATGATATATGTATTGTGGTTCATTTAAGAATTAAACATGAGTATGGTACTGGCACAAAGACAGAAATATAGATCAATGGAACAGAATAGAAAGCCCAGAGATAAATCCACGCATCTATGGACACCTTATCTTTGACAAAGGAGGCAAGAATATACAATGGAGAAAAGACAACCTCTTTAACAAGTGGTGCTGGGAAAACAGAACCAGTGTCTCTTAAGTCTCCACCCTGACCCAAACCATAGGAAAAAGGGCATAGAGGTTAGAACCTTAAGTGCAGTGTCATTTCCTGAACCACAAGTTCCAGTGATTCTTCCCGTTTCCCACTCTTTTGGTTTGCTATATATATTAGTACTGACTTGACCCAAAGATTGTCTCCTGCCCTCACAGGTGTTACAGGAGAAAAAGTATATACTCTATGCCTCAGATTCCTCAACTAGAAAAGGCAGATAATATTATGTACCTCAGGGAGATCTTGTAAGAATTAGAAAAAGAATATGTGGTGCTCTTAGCACAGTGTCTGAGCTCGAGTAGGTGCTTCAGAAATGCTCAATGGAATTTCCAGGTGGTCCAGGGGTTAGGACTGGGCACTTCCATTGACATGGCCTGGGTTCAATCTCTGGTCAGGGAACTAAGATCCCATAAGACACATGGCACAGCCAAACAAACATGTTCAATACTATTTGTTATTTACCATTTCTATATTTTGGAATCTGTGCAAGTATCAAAGATCAGTTCCTAAACTTTGTATGAATACCTTGATATAAGAAATGAAAATATATTCAACTCAATATGAAAAAGGAAATCTGCATTAAAAAGTTATATTTCTAGTGATATGTACATATTTCATTTTATTTTTGTAATAGAATAGTACTATCAAAATACAAACTGATGGGATTAGTCTCCAAATACTTCCTCTCTTTCTGGTGATCTGTTTTTCTAGGTGAGCTAATTTTAACCTGCAATCCCATAGGGCTTTCTCTTCCATTATCACCTGCTCTCTCAGTTGCTTCTGATATCAATTTCTCTTTTATTTATATTTTTCATCTCAAATCCTGACTCTGAATCCTAATTTCATCCTGTTTTATGCTCCTTCACACATTAGCTTAGCAGGAAGGGCTCAGATCCTTCTCACTAACAGGCGGCTCCATAGCTTAAATTCTGTTAAAACACCAGTGCTGTTTCCACACTTACTAGGGTTTATACCTGTTCAGAGCTCATGATTCACACCATGTACAACTGCTTCTCAGAGTCCAGTCTTCTAACCATTCTCTAATATAATTCTCAGATTCTTGGCTTATTGCATGTGATAATTCTTCCAGTTTAGCTTGACACTTTTTTTTTTTTTTTGCAAGGATCACTGAAAAGTAGTGGAGAATTTGGGCTTACCAGGACCTCATTTTGGAGTGCACAGGAATTAAACATGGAAATTTATTCAGTGCATAAGCTGACTTACTGAAAAAAAAAGGGGGGGTAGAGGGGAGAGAATAAGATTTTATTATTACTAATCATTTGTATCTCTTCATTTTGATCATCATTAGGTATGTGCACACAGCTCTTGGAATCATGTAAAAATGAACCAAGTTTGTTTTTAATTTTTATTTTCAAAAAGCAGTAAAAAGATTTATACAGGACATTATGAAAATCTAATGCCATCATTAGGACCCAACTCCTGCAGGTTACCAGTGTGGAATCATCATCAAAAGCTGTTCGGCAAACAGGCAGGCAAGCAGGATAAGAGTACTCCTTTGATTACTATATTGTCACAACAACAATAATAATCAAGGGAACCTTCCTTTAGTTGGATAATCCTGCATAAATAAGTAATACAGTTAATCAAAATGTAAACATGCAATTTTCCAACACCAGTATAGCAAAGGCAAAACTAGTTGCAACAAGAGCAATTCTGTTATCCTATAATAGTGATTCTTACACTTTGCTTCTTTGCTGTGTGATCCTTATGTGTTTTTTCCCATTCATCATCTTCCATATCCTGGTCAAATGTTTCAGGGTATGCTGGTAATTTGTCTTTGGGGCATTCTTCATAGTAACTCCGAACATATTTTCCTACAAGCCACCCTTTGTATTCTTCAGGCATTCTGCATTCCAGGCCATTATAATGCACATTGTAGTGATGCTTTAACCAATAGTAGAGGTAGTGGATGTTGTAATCACATCTCCAAGGGTTCTCTCTGAGCCAAAATAGTTTCAAAAAATACAAGTCTTCTAATACACCATAGTCAAAGTTTTGCAGACTGTTGTTAGATAAGTCTAGCTCTTCTAAATGTGTGAGTCCTAAAAAAGCAGCTAGAAACAGAAAATATTTATTAGACCAATGAGTAATTAGGTTAAGTGAACTGTATATTATAAGGACAAAGTTAAAAGTAAGAGACAATTCTCACTGTTGAAAATAAAGGAAAAGTTTTCCTTAACCTCCTTTTTCTCAGAGTTCTTACTTTAGAAAACTTCCAAGTACTTTCTCTTCTTTTTTGAAATGTATGCACATCCTTTAGAAGACTAAAGAGGCCTTTTGCAGCTCTCTGAGGAACATCCTTCTTAAAAACCTGGGAACAATCTCTTTGAAATGGAAACATCAAGGGAGGAAACACTCCTGCCTCCCAGTTACTGTGGGAGGGTAGAAGCCTTTAAGGTGCAAAAGTATCTCTTGTCATAAAGACAGAAGTTTGTTTTCTTCTTGATAAAGCCAATTAGCTACCACAGATGGCCACTCCAATTGCTCGTAAGGTTTCAGAATGAACTGTATTTGGCAAGTGGTGCTATCAAGTCTTCTTACTTGGACTGAAAGTGAAAGTGAAAGTCACTCAGTCTTGTCCAACTCTTTGTGACCCCATGGGCTGTATAGTCCCTGCAATTCTCCAGGCCAGAATACTGGAGTGGGTAGCTTTTCCATTCTCTGGGTTGGATCTTCCCAACCCAGGGATCAAACATGTATCCTGAAAACACATATACGCTAGGTTGTATCTGCTTGGCTATATAAAGGGTGAGATTTCTTTCTGCCTCTGCAGTCTCTTAGCAGATTGCCTGTTGTGTCCATCACGTTCCGATTTAATGCTTATTCAGTAATAAAAGAGTGTTTTTTTCTCTACTACTTTGTGGAGACGATTTCTTTGCTGGGTGAGGACTCTGGTTTTAATTATATTTCCCTAACAGTATACAAGTCTAAATGCAAAATTCTGAAACATGTTTTTACTCAAAGCTTTCCCCTTGGTTAGATTAACTAGAGTACAATGTTTTTATTTGAAAAATCAGTTTTAAGTTAGCTCTCTAAAAACGTATTTTGTGCTCATGTGTATTTTTTAATACTCACTGGAAAAATGCCACAGAAAGACATGAATTAGGAAAATATTTCAATGTAAGACATAAGTGCACAAAAAATGAGAAATGTGTTCAGAAATCTGACAGCTTTTTGGGATATGAATAAACTCTGAAAATGCCTAGAAAACAGCCATTTCCAAGTTTATGGGGAAGGAATTATATTCTTGTATTGTCCAAAACAACAACAACAAAAATTTATCAATATTTTGAAAACATTTGGTTGTATTTTGGCAAGCTATGGTAGCTATCAGCTTTGAATTCATATGTATTTAATTTCACCAGACGGTAGATAATTAAAACAAATATTGAACACATAACACAAAATAATACAATAAAAAGCTATTTTTCCTTCTGTGAGAGTAAAGAAATCTAAACATAAATGATCCCTATTTCAGTTAACGTGAACAGACAAGGTACTCTCTAATAGGCCAATCCTGATTTTAAATATTTTAAACATTTTCTCATTGCTATTATAAAATACTTTTGGTTAGAGTATACAGTGCGCTTATGTTGAATTTAAAAAATACACTCTCAAACCAATACCATTAACTGTTTTCATATCATTTGTTCTCAGACAAAACCCATGTATGCTTAGTTGCTCAGTTGCGTCCAACTCTTTGCAACCCCATGGACTGTAGCCCGCCAGGCTCCTCTGTCCAGGCAAGAATACTGGAATGGGTTGCCATGCCTTCCTCCAGGGGATCTTCCCAACCCAGGGATTGAACCCAGGTCTCCCACATTGCAGATGGATTCTTTACCTTCGGAGCCACCTGGGAACCCCATGAATACTGGAGTGGGTAGCCTATCGCTTCTTCAGGGGATCTTCTCAACCCAGGAAATTGAACCCAGGATCTCCTGCATTGCAGGAGGATTCTTTACCAGCTGAACTACCAGGGAAACCCCCTAAAGAATTATATTTTGGTGCAAAGCAATGACTTGGGTGTGGGGAGGAGGAGGGAGTGAGGAGCAGGCTGCTGTGAAGGAACAAAAGGTCAGCCCATGCAATGATAGTTCTGAAAACACTGCATTAAAAAAAAATTGCTAACATTTGTGAGTCAATCATCTCACTGTTTACTTTTCTTAACAAAAATTAGCCCTTCAGATTGAAAACATCTGTAAATATTCCTATATTTTATTTTGAAAATGCTAAAGTTGTTACTTAAACCATACATATTCGGGCACTTTGGAAAGCTACTTTTCATTTGTTCCTTAAAGGAGGTAGATTCTAAAATGGGGGTGCCTTCTTTCCTTTTTCTGCAATAATATCTGGCATTTTATGAGACTGTTACTCACACTGCCTTTTAAAGATTGATATATTTCACTGCATTTGTATACCTACCAGCATACATCATTAAAGTAAGTTTGCTTTGGCAGTGTTTCAACTCAAAAACCCTGAAATATAGAAGGTATTTATTTTAAAAGTTTTAAAGGTCATTTTGACTTAAATGACCAGCCTGAAATGACCACTTAAAAGTTCTGAGATACTTTTTTGTTCCAGAAGATTTACCAAGGAAAGTGGTTGACATTTGCCAGGTGCTGAGTACATATTTTTTAATGTAGAAAATATCATACTTTCCTGAAATTGAGTTGAACAAAGGGAGGAAAGGATAATACTGCAGGCACTATTTGCAATACCCAAGACATAGAAGCAACCTAAGTGTCTATTGATAGATGAATGTTTATGTATATATACACATACACACACAATGGAGTATTACTCAGCCAGAAAGAAATATTGCCATTTGCAGCCATATGTATGGGCTTAGAGATTAAAATAATGAGTAAGTCTGTGAAACTATACACTACAATATATAAAATAAACAACAAGGATTTCCTGTGTAGCACAGGTCATTATACTCAATATCTTATAATAACTTATAATGGAAAAGAATCTGAAAAATACATATGTATCATTGAATCACTTTTCTGTACAAATGAAACTAACACAGTATTGTAAATCAACTATACTTCAATTTAAAAAGACCTAAACTGACATTTCGCCAAAGACAAACAGATGGCTAACAGACACATGAAAATATGCCCAACATTGCTCATTATCAGAGAAATGCATATCAAAAGTAGAGTGAGATAGCACCTCACACCAGTCAGAATGGTCATCATCAAAAAAAACTACAAACAACAAATGCTTGAGAGAGTATAGAGAAAAGGGAACCCTTTTGCACTGTTGGGAATGTAAATTGATACAGCCACTATGGAAGACACTATGGAGAGTCCTTACAAAGCTAGGAATAAAACCACCACACAACCCAGCAATCCCACTACTAGGCATATACCCTGAGGAAACCAAAACTGAAAAAGATACATGTACCCCAATGTTCACTGCAGCACTATTTACAATAGCTAGGACATGGAAGCAACTTAGATGCTCATCGACAGATGAATGGATAAAGAAGCTATGGTACATATATACAATGGAATATTACCTAGCCATAAAAGGCATGCGTTTGTGTCAGTTCTAATGAGGTGGATGAACCTAGAGCCTTTTATACAGAGTGAAATATGTCAGAAAGAGATAGATAAATACCATATACTAACATATATATGTGGAATCTAGAAAGATGTTACCAATTAATTTATTTGCAGGGCAGCAATGGAAGAATAGACATAGAGAACAGACTTAAGGAAACAGGTGGGGTGGGGTGGGGAGAGGGTGAGAGAGATGTAAGGACAGAGTACCTGGAAACTTACACTACCATATGTTAAATAGATAGCCAATGGGAATTTGCTTATGTCTCAGGGAACTCAAATGGGGGCTCTGTATCAACCTAGAATGAGGGGAGATGGGAGGGAGGTACAAGAGGGAGGAGACATATGAATACCTATGGCTGATTCATGTTGATGTTTGACAGAAAGCAATAAAATTCTATAAAGCAATTATCTTTCAATTAAAAAAATAAATTAATTAAAAAAAGAAAAATAACAACAACAACAAAATAATATTCCAAGGTGGCACTAGTGGTAAAGAACCCGCCTGCCAATGCAGAAGACATGAGACCTGGGTTCTATCCCTGGGTCAGGAAGATCCCCTGGAGGAGGGCATGGCAATCCACTCCAGTATTCTTGCCTGGAGAATTCCATGGACAGAGGAGCCTGGCAGGCTATGGTCTATAGAGTCACAAAGAGTTGGACATGACTGAAGTGACTTAGGATAGCATACATGCATTTATACACATTTTTAAACAGTGGGCTTCTCAATTAGGAAGAAGCCCATTGCAATAATTTTCAGTTCTTTCTAAATTCAGTGTGTTAACTTACCATGTTCATTCTTGTCAGAGGCTTTGCTTAGCAAATGGAGAAGAGATTTGAAGGATGAAAAAGAATTGATCTTGATCTAGGATTAGGTAAAAATCTATCTGGCTCTAAGTTGAGCACATTTTCTCTTAATTTATAAGCATACTTAATTTTATGAACTTAATTTATTCTGCTTAGCAGAATGTTTCAAATTTACTGTTTAAGTCTTACTTTAAACAAGTTGGGACTTAATGAATAGCAAAGAGAATGCCAAATCTGAATTTCCTTTTAAAAAAATCACAACATGTGTAGCATATTATTAGCCACATACTCTTATTTTTAAAATATATTCTACAAAACACTTCTTTGGGCCAATTGAATAATTGACCAATTGAATAACTGTTGCTTAGTAATATACACTATTACATACTTCATAAAGCAATAATTTGGCAAATATTTTCTGAGTGCCAAGCAAGTTCTAATTTAAGCATCATATTAATTTAAATTCAAAGTTCTTTTTAGTTTTTCAAAAACTAAATTGTATTTACTATAAATGTTGCCAGAGAACATCAGTGGCCTGTTAAAAGGGCTATTTGTGGAACTTACCAGGATCTATGAATTGAATGCCATTGCTGCTGAGGTTTAATTTCTTTAACTCATGAACGTCTTCAAACTCCTTGGGTCGAAGTTGGTTGATTTTATTGTGTGACAAGTCAAGTTTAACAATATCTGGAGGAATGTTGTTTGGAACTTTCTTCAACTCTAGAAAAAAAATCATGTTCAGGTTACCAAGCTCTCCTTTTGACCCCACTGACTCTATCACTCATGTGACTAAAGAGACAGCTCTTGAAAGGAAAAGGGATAACCCATCTAAAGCCAAAGAACTTTGCTATGAACACGCCTGAGAATATACTGAATTCCACCAAAGCCCAGCAACCTAAGTGCTCACTTAGAGGAGCAGATATCGCTCATTGCTGAAATGTTCTGAGAAACTTCCTAGCGATGGCAAGAAATCAAGAGGAGGACAACCAGGCAGTGTGGGCTAGTTGGGCTCAAGGCTAGCTGTTTGTTAGAATCACCTGGAAAGCTTTTTAAAAACAGAAAGCTAAAACAAAACAAAACCTACAAATCAAACCACTCCACGCGTGTCCCCTATGGTTCCCTTCCTGCTCCTCTTAGAGCTTTGACTACTAATTACTGCCGCTCTGCGGCATCTTCATTTCATCCCTCTCCTCTAAACAGATAAGCTCAGATTTCACCATCCTAAAAAAGAAGCAAAAGCCCTTGACCTTGATGACCCTGAAGCTGTTATATTTTCTCCTTTCCTTGGATGCTAAAATTCTAGAAAGTATAGTCCTCATTTGCTCCTCCTTCTTCCTGATCACGATTTACGCCCTGAATCCTTGTACTTCAGTTGTACTCACTCATCCCTAACTCTTCCCAAGGTACTGCAGTAACTGGACTCCTCGGGAACAACAACAATAATAATGCTGCTACCACTACTACTGCTACAAGAGAAGCCTCTGGAAGAAGAGTCCAGTTTTCATAGGTTAATAGGCAATTAAGGTTCACCTATCTTTCATATTTATATTTGTCTTTAAATAATGCTTTTATAAAACTATAAAGTGTGTTTATTTTATATTTTAGCATATTACTTGCCCTTTATTCTAATCTTTAGCAAAATATTCTGAAGAGGTTTTGCTCAATTCTAAGTAGAGCAAGTGGAAGCTGTGAAGAGAAACAAACCTGTTCGGACCAAAGAAACTAGAAGCAACAAATAAAATATGCAGATTAGTTCATACCTGAGAAGTAGCATGACACAAAGGCTTCTTGAATATGTAGAAATTCTTTGAACTAGGTACAGTAAAGTTTGTGAAAGGTGGTGTCCATCTATCCATGATTCCCTTTTTACTACAGAACAACTGAGTTGCAGTAAATCCTAAGTGAGATCAGTCCTTAATATTCACTGGAAGGCCTGATGCTGAAGCTGAAGCTCCAATACTTTGGCCACCTGATGGGAAGAACTGACTCATTTGAAAAGACCCTGATGCTGGGAAAGATTGAAGGCAGGAGGAGAAGTGGATGACAGAGACTAAGATGGTTGGATGGCATCACTGACTCAATGGACATGAGTTTGCGCAGGCTCTAGGAGTCAGTGATGGACAGGGAAGCCTGGCGTGCTGCAGTCTATGGGGCCACAAAAAGTCAGACAATACTGAGCAACTGACCTGAAACTCAATGTATTTAATGAGCTCATTATTTCCCATGTGTTATTAGAATACTTAACTTCGTTGCTGCCTAAAAACTACCCCGAACCCTAGCAGCTTAAAACAACACACTTTGTTATCTCACAGTTTCTGTAGGTCAGGAAATCAGACATGGGTTAGCTAAGTCCACTGCTTCAGGATCTCTCATGAGGCTGCAATAAGGTATTGACCAGGGCTTGAGTTCCTTGCTGGCTGTCAGCCAGAGGCCCCCCTCAATCACTTGCCATGTGAGCCTCTCCAACATGGCACCTTGCTTCATCAAAGCCCCCGAAAGAGAGTCTGCTAGCCTGACAGAAGTCACAATTACTTATAACCTAATTATGAAAGTGACATCCTATCATATTTGCTACCTTCTATTGTTAGAAGCAAGTCACTAGGTTCAGCCCATACTTAAGGAGAAGAGTTTATACAAGAACATGAATATCAGTAGAGGGATTGTTGGGTGCCATTTTAGAAGCTAGCTTATTTATTTGTGATATATTAGGCACTGTTCTAAACCTCCTTCATGAAGCTTTCATGCTAGGAGGGTACAAAAATGAAAAAAAAAATCAGCAAGATGTACACTGTGTCTGATGTTGCTATCTACTATTGGGGGAAAAAAAAACGTTAATGGTATTATTACTGTTGTCTGCTTGAAAGCAGAGAGATGTCATTTTAAATACAGCGCCAGAAAGGTCTTATAGCCGTTCCATATATTGTTTCCACCCCTGTTGCTGCTCAGCGCTCACTTTACCTTACTTTTGCCAAGTTTGAGGACTCTAGGCAGATGGGCAGCATAAATGAAGCTGAAAGGTACCATGACTAGCCAGCAGAGCTTAGCAGTTAGAAGCATAGGTTTGAGAGCTAGCGTATCTGTGTTTAAATCCTAGGTGTGTGACTAATGAACAAGTTGTGCCTCTACTTTGTGTGTAAAATGAGGATAAATGTACTTACTAGCTTATAGGATTCTTGCACATAATACTTGTTAGGACACATAGTAAAGTTCTTATATAAAGATACTAAGATCCCAAGATCCCATCAAGAAGAAAAAGCTAATTTAACAGTAATAAGGATACTTGCACTCCAAGGGACTCTCAAGAGTCTTCTCCAATACCACAGTTCAAAAGGATCAATTATTTGGCACTCAGCTTTCTTTACAGTCCAGCTGTTACATCCATACATGACTACTGGAAAAACCATAGCTTTGACTAGATGGACCTTTGTTGGTAAAGTAATGTCTCTGCTTTTTAATATGCTGTCTAGGTTGGTGATAGCTTTTTTTCCAAGGAGCAAGTGTTTTTTAATTTCATGGTTGCAGATACCATCTGCAGTGATTTTGAAGCCCAAAATGATTCAGCAATATTGAAAGTGTGAAAGTGAAAGTGTTAGTTGCTCAATCATGTCCTACTTTTTGCGACCCCATGGGCTGTAACCCGCCAGGCTTTTCGTCCATGGAATTCTAAAAAAAAAAAAATTCATTTGAATCAGTTCTACTCAGGTGGACGGAACTGGAGCCTATTATCCAGAGTGAAGTAAGCCAGAAGGAAAAACAACAATACAGTATACTAATGCATATATATGGAATTGAGAAAGATGGTAACGAGAACCCTGCATGCGAGACAGCAAAAGAAATGCAGATGTATAGAACAGACTCGTGGACTCTGTGGAAGAGGGCAAGGGTGGGATGATTTGGGAGAATGGCATTGAAACATGTTAATTATCATATATGAAGTCAATCGCCAGCCCAGGGTTGATGCTCGGGGCTGGTGCACCGAGATGACCCAGGGGGAGCATATATATACCCATGGCGGTTTCAGGGCAATGTATGGCAAAACCAACACAATAAAGAAAATTAAAAAAAAAAAAAGACTACTGGAGTGAGTTGCCATTGTCTTCTCCAGGGGAATCTTCCCAACCCAGGGATCAAACCTAGGTCTCCCGCATTGCAGGCAGATTCTTTACCATCAGAGCCACCAGGGAAGCCATAAGAATATTAAGCCCTATTATAGTAAAAGTGCTTTGAAAATTTGGATTGAGTTTATTTCCATCCTCTGATAAGATACTGTCATGTTTGACCTAGAGCTGTGTCTGCCAACACATATAAATGTGAAAGATTTTAAGATTTGAACTTATCATAATGTTGCAACACTGAGGTAATATCCTCCTTTAGGACCAGCAAGACCCTGACTGGAGAGCTACATTCTCTCTTACATACTCCATGTAAACAAGGAGATGGAGATCCTAGGAAGAACTGAAAACCACAGAGAACACTTGAGGGCAGGCAGAAGAAATAATTTCTTAACATTTAGCATAATTACTGACAATGAATGGCTGTGGCATTTTCTCAGATTTTTAAAAGAGGAATAAAGTTTTATTTCAAAATACCCAGGATCCCACTTCCCCTCTCTTCCCTCACTGTGACCACATTGGTCTAAGCCACCATCACCTCATGTCTGGATTATCCCAATATTGTCCTAAGTCCACGTGACTTTAAAACATAAGTCAGATCTGTCATTTTACCAGATGGCTTGCCATCCTCCAGATGGCAGAATCCTTTGTTTCTCATCTCACTATGAATAAAAGCCCAAGTCCTTACCAAAACCCTACAAAGCCATTAAGGGCTGAGGTCTTCCATGCCAGCAGAGTTAGTATCTTCTAAGCTCTGGAAAGCAGCCTATTAATCAGGATTTGCTTGCCGAACCAATGTCTGTTGGGTTGGACATGATAGCAAATGACAAGAGACCTTCCAAGCAACCACTGTAGAGCAAGCTAAAGTGGGTTTACCACAAATAAATAGGTAGAAAAAATGTTTATGAGAACACCCTGAAACCCAGCTTAACCACTGTAGCAGACCTGTGGAAGAGGAATATGAATTGCAGAACCAAGTTTGGCATTGTTACCAGCAGCCCTGGGTAAAAATAGGATCCACAAGCAATACCAGTAAAGGCAAACCAAAGCTTCTACCAGTAGGCTTAGAACACATGGAAAAATCTTATTTGTTGTACTGATGAGTAAAAACAGTCCTTTGTTTTTAACCTTAAATGACAATTGCAAATATTGATATGAAATGTGTTTGCCTTTGATAAAGATTATATAAATATAAATGTCCTGAGACCAGATGTCAAATTTGGTCAATGCTCCCACTTCTAGACCAGGCGCCACATGGTTATTTGCTGCTCTCCAATAATCTTGGTAAGCAAGTAAGTGTTAGTCGCTCAGTCGTGCCGGACTCTTTGCGACCCCGTGTACTGCAACCCACCAGCCTCCTGTGTCCATGAGATTTTCCAGGCAAGGATACTGGAGTGGGTTGCCATTTCCTTCTCCAGGGGATTTTCCCAACCCAGAGATCAAACCCGGGTCTCCTGTACTGCAGGTAGATTCTTTACCGACTGAGCTACAAGGGAAGCCCCAATACTTCTAGTAAACCTTGAATAAATACCAAATTTACTTGATTATCACCCCTGACAAGCATTGCCTCTGCCCTCACCAAACTGCTGATTTTGAGGTGGAAACTGGGATTTCTTCCACGTAATTTTCCATTTAGTAGGCTATCCTGATTGTCAGCAAAGTCAGAACTACTCTGAAGGTTTGGTAGTGGTAGGTAAAGAGACATAAATGACCTTGTCTGTTGCCAATTAAAGATTCCTAATTACTCTTCAAACTAATAGTGAAGTTAACTTTGGAGGCAGCTGGGAGCAATTTTTGGTCATAATTCTCCCCAGCTCTAATATTAGCAGGAAAATGAATCCTTAAAAATAGCAAATTATTCTGGTAAGTGTGAAGCTAAAAAGCAGTTTTAAAACTTACTTTCACATATTTTTGCCCAATCCATCCATCTCAATAAGGCATAAACATGCCTTTCAACTAATCTCACATTTATTCCCTTTGAAAGACTAAGGTTTGTTGGCAAAGTGCCTGTCTCCCAGTGAATAGAGCTATTCTTTCTTTTTCTTGCTGTCAGATGTTTAAGGCAAAAATAGTGATCTTTGAGGTCTATGTGGTCAAACTGGTATGTATTAGGTACCCTACGCACACCATCTGACTCATCATCTGTCTGTTGGGAAAGGCATAACTCCCAAGGTAGGGGAATCTGTATTCAGGTTCCTTGTGTGTGATTGCATGTTGATGTGTTGTACAGAGCCTAGGAGGAGAGTCAATACTGGGAGGAAGGCTTTTATAAAATCTTTTTGGTTAACAGGCATGCCCCAAATCTTGAAGGTGATGGTATATGGTGAATTGTATAGTGACCAATGGCTTGGGAATTGCTTAGGAACTGCCTACATGACTTTAAAGGGGAACTTAAACTCCTCTACTCCTCAGCTTCTTTCTTCATAAAATGATAATGCTAGTATATCTTTTAAGGTTATGAGGAGTAAATGTGTGTGTGTGTGCTCAGTCACTTCAGTCATGTCTGATTCTTTGCAACTCCATGGACCATAGCCCACCAGGCTCTTCTGTCCATGGGATTTTCTGGGCAAGAATACTGGAATGGGTTGCCATGCCCTCCTCCAGAAGATCATCCTGACCCAGGGACAGAAATCAGGTCTTCTGCATTGCAGATGGATTCTTTACTACTGAACCACTGGGGAAGCCCCAAGGATTAAATGGCAATGCATAAAACTGCTATATCTTAGGCCCACAGAGCATTTAGATGGCAGTTCCATTAATATGGGCTTCCCTGGTGGCTCAGATGGTAAAGAATCTGCTGGCAATGAAGAAGACCTGGGTTTGACCCCTGGTTTGGGAAGATCCCCTGGAGAAGGAAATGGCTACCCACTACAGTATTCTTCCCTGGAGAATTCCATGGACAGAAGAGCCTGGTGGGCTACAGTTCATGGGGTTGTAAAGAGTTGGACATAACTGAACGACTAACATGTCTTCTCATTAATATCACTGCTAGTTCCACTCTTGACTTCTTTAGGGCTTCGCTGGTGGCTTAGACGGTAAAAAAATCTGCCTGCAATATGGGAGACCTGGGTTCGATCCCTGGGTTGGGAAGATCTGCTGGAGAAGGGAATGGCTTCCCACTCCAGTATTCTTGCCTGGAGAATTCCATGGACAGAGGAGACTGGCAGGTTATGGTCCATGGGGCTGCAAAGGGTTGGACACACCTGAGCGACTTAAAAAAAAAAAAAATGAGATCCTACATGGTGTCCAACATGTGGAGCACAATCAAAAATATTACTATATTCAGGCGGAGTTAAGAGATGAACACTGCTGAACATTCATTCTTAGTAGTTGGCATTTATTATCTATTTGTAGAATGAAATAAGGAAAACTACAATGGATAAAATTCAGATTGTCATACTTGAATTCTAGTCATGATTTTTAATTTCTATGTATTTTTATTTTTAAAAGTTGCTTAAATTACTGCTTTGTAAGGGCAAAGGAAGCAGCTCAATTATTGCCATCAATCTAAAGAACACGGCCCTGTGCCGGGCAGTACCAAGGGAATTTAAAAGACAAGATCTTTGACTTTAAACTTATGGGAATCAACAATATAATAAAAAATGAAAAGTAAATGATCAGCTGAATCAATAGAGCGATATCAACCATAGTGAGAGAGATTTATATTGATGATATTAAAAGACAAAACTATACTTCATTTTATAATCTAAAATGTATAGGCTCTGATTTACATCATTATTAATAAGTGGAGGAACTTAAGTTGTCCTTTAGTGTATGAACCTGAATGAAATATACTAACTGTTCATGTCATGAAACTTTGCTTTCCAGTAAATAATATGTTTTTCTAAAGCAAGGGTAATGAATTTATGGGGCATGTCTGAAAGGTTGTGTTTAGACAACAGTAACTTGAGGAAGGAAAGCAATAAAAATAAATTCGTATTTTTCTAAGTTGATTTTTGCCAAGAGACAAAAATATTATGGAAACAAAGACAAAGGCAGAAATAGATTCACTGGAGAGGGAATGGCCCAAGGGTAGAAAGACAGTAAAAAACAAAGTTCTTTCCTACTATGTTATCTTTTCTTAAATTACAGTGTGCTAGTTGTAGAAATCTTCAATTTTGTTTTGATGGCATTTTTTCTCAGATAATTAATGAGTTTAACTCTATTTTCTCTGGTATAGCAAGTGCAAATGAACTTTAGCTTAAGGAAAGAACCTCAGCAATATCAAGTAATTTTCTAACTCAAATCTAGGAATAGTAGCTTTGTAATAGTTTTTTTAAATATATAATTCAAGTTTTTAAGCATTACAAAGAAACTCCTAGTAAAACATATTCTTTGGCATGAAGCACCAAGTACTCACTGTAAGTGTTAGGGAAATTCCACTCAATCTGGCTACCCAGAAACTATGTGTACTGATTTTCCTTGAATTCTTTAATGCTTCCCTTGTTCAGGAGATGGTTTGAACATGATTAGATTAATTCTGGATGCCAGCAGGCTCAGGTGGACTTAGCTTTGCTGCTTACCTGTGAGACCACAAGCAAGCGTCTAAACGTCCCTTAGCCTCTTTCTCCTCCTCCTCCCCTCTACAGATGGGGATACTACTACTCCCTGCTGGCAGCTGTGGACAGCATGTATGTGGAATACCTGGAGCATAGTAGGCTCTCAATTAATGAGCACTTTCTCTCAAACTTAGAGGATCCCATGATGGCATCTCGTAGCTTACAATGCTGTAATCACTCTGCTTTAGCATCAAAATTCACAGAGTGTCATAGTAAGCAAATCTTTTGGTGTCATATGGTCATGGTGTGATCTAGCCAGGTGCCACCTTCCACACTCAGAGTGAGGGGGGCAAGCCTTAAGCATGACTGCTGATAAGTCAACAAATTGACTTCTGTTTCTTCAACATCAACAGATTCCTGTCTATAATTTCTTTGAGATGTGCTGGAGTCTCTCGGTTCATCTTAATCTTTCCTTTCTGTTTTTGTTTGTTTTTTTTTAAAAAAAAAAAACCTTACAGTAATTGGAAGGAATAATACCATGCTCTATATGATCCTAATCCAATGACATCTGGCTTTAATTTAATATTACAAATAAGTTATTAACTCATGTCAAAAATGAAAGAGACAACTAAATTGTTGTCCTAGGATAGATTAACAGTGCTCAGACCACACTTTGAGAGTGTCTTCACTAATTTGTCAAGAGCCTCACTAAAATCTCCCATGGTGGAAATGACACCAGAAATTCTAAGTCATGGGGGGTGCGGTGCAGGGATTTCTAACATTCAAAAAGCATTTTTAATTATCCACAAAAATGAAAAAGTAAGCAACTTACAAACCTTTTCTTCTGCAGTCCAGTGTCTGTATGGGAAATACGTAGTTGTGGCAAAGAGAAGAGTCCACCTCAGTTTTGATGACTGGGGGTTTTCCTGACAATTGGGGTTTCGGATCCAATTGTTCATTTTCTTCTTCATTACATAACTGTTCAGATTTTACCTGCCTTAGTTTTTTATTTTTCAGTTCTTGTGGGCTTTCACACTTGGCATAGTTCCCCAAATTCCGGTTCCTTGGAATCTGCAGCATTGAAATAAGCGTTTCCATCTCACAAGTACAATGCCAGGGATTGTCATAAAGACGCAGGTAGCTCAGGAGAGGTGTATAAATGAACACTTCCTCTGTCAAGACTTTGATCTGGTTGTGCTGCAGTAAGAGAGTGGTGAGTTTATTTAAACCGAAGAAAGCCTCATTCTCAATTTTGGAGATCTCATTCTGTTGCAGATCCAAGCTTTTCAGCTTTTTAAACTTGGAAAACATGCTGTTCTTCAGTATGCGGATTTTGTTTCTTGCTAACAGCATGTGCAGCAAATCCTGAGGCCAGTCAGGCAGCACATAAACTAGTTTTCTTTCTTGACAATCTAAGTATTTTTCGTGAAGGTACGTGTACACGTCACAGGGGAGGCCTGGTGCATAGCGTTTGACCGGGTTGGAGTTTTTCCGGCTCCCACCAGCCCGGCCATGGTTCACTCGGTTTCTTGCACCCCCAGGGCTTGCCTTGCGGAGTTCAGCGGCTTTACAAAAGAAAAGCAGGATTACGACGGTCACCACCCGCATCCTGACATCCAGCTGGTCCCAATTACTTGGTGTGACAGATGGAACAACAAAAGTATTCCTTTGAAATCCAAGTTTGGGAAATCTTAACTAAAGCAGTTCAGGAAGAATGAGACCCAGCTGAGGTACGGCAGTCCCTAGATTACAAAAAGAAAAAAAAAAAAAAACAAAAACAGAGACTTTTGTGAACACTGCAACTAATGAATAAAACCGAATTTTCAAGTTTTTTTTTTCTAAATTACGAAAGTATGATAACACATTTACAGGAGACTTGGAAAATACAGAGCAAAGTTACATATAGCTCCATTATATATTACAATTATTTTTAAGTAGGCAAACTAAGACTTTTTAGTTAGGGTTTCAATATCAAACTCTCAAAAATTAATAGACTAGACAGAAAAGTAGAAGGAAAGAGGAGACCTGAAAAACACTATGAACCAATTCAACATAATCAATATTTATACAATTTTCACCCAACAGCAGGATACAAATTCTATTCAAGTTCCCATAAACTCTAAACCAGGAGACATGGAACTCAAGTTATTTTTTATTTTAAGGCAAAGGCATTCCAATTATTATAATAAAGGTACATGTAGAAAGTGGTACAAAGCTCCATGCCCTCCTGCTTGCCTGGTTTCGTGGCTAAATGTTTGGGCTCTGAATGCGAATCAAGGCTCTTCTACTGTAACTGTGTGATCTCAGGCTAATTGCTTAACTTCATCTTCAGCATCTGTGAAGAGGGACTAGTATTTTGGGAGAAGATGAAACAGGCTCACCACATTGAATACTTCACAGTTCCTGGTCCAGGGGAAGAACTCAGTTAAACTGTTAGGACTTAGCATTATGAAAACTGGAATTGGATTCAAGAAATTAAAGGGATTCTTCTTATAGCTTTGAGATGTACAAATAAGAGTAGGATTTCAATGGATGTTCTGCTGAATTTATTTTTTTTCTTTCCTTTGCTCTCTCCCAATCACCAGTCATGTTGAATGTGGGCTCTAGAAATGCTCAGGGTAAATTGCAACTGTCCTTGCCATCTCCTGCACATCTTGGTTCAAATATCACCTTCTCAGCAAAACCTTTTCTGGCTGCTCTATTTAAAGTAGCACCCCTTCCCACTCACTGGTGATTCTCTAATCCATTTCTTGTTTTATTTCTCTTCAGAGCATGTATCACCATCTGTCAAAATAAGTATTTTGCCTCTTTTGTTTATTGTCCTTCTTCCCAAACTACGATATAAACTTCCTAAGGACAGGAATTTTTCTCTACTTTGTTCACTGCTGTATTTCCAGCACCTGTAGAGTTTCTAGCACATAGCAGCTTCTTGTTAAATGTTTGTTGAACTGCATGAATTCGAGTAACTGCTATTTAAAATATAAACAATCTGATAAATTTAGTTATCTTTTTGGAATCTATTTTCCCTTCAGTATTACTGATGACTTACAAAATCTGCACATTTTAAAGAATTTTTTTCATTTTTAAAATTCTGAAATTGGTTCTGGTTTGCACTTATTACTTAGGACATAGTTGTAAAGAGGAAGAAATGTTCAAAATGGATTTATAATTAATAATATTTCTGTTGTTATTATCGTGGGGCTCTGAGGTTACAAGCAACAGATGTGTTTTCTATTCATTGTCTCAGTGTGAATGGCAGAATCACCCCATTGCCTGGAGTTTTCCTGATTGTAGGGGTCTCCTCTATTTAGAATGCCTTCTCCCCTCTGCCCCAAGCATTCCTCCCATTCACTGTTTTGTGTTCCCTCACTGTTTCTTTTCTGTCTCAGATTTGGAATCTTACTCATGCCAGTCTAGACCCAGAGAGCTGATTGTGTAACACTTTGCTTTCTAGCTCTTTGTATTCACGTCTTGATTTCCCTGCTAGAACACAAGCTGGGCAGGTGTCTCTGGTCCCAGAATTCATCAGTCACTTGGCCTTTCTGACTCTCCACATATCAATCTAAAATTCATTGTAAACTTTATGGATATCTAACCTAAAATATAAACATTCTGTCAATTACCGTGCATGCTGAATTATTCATGACATTCATGCTGAAGTATTTGTTGGGGGGAAGTGTCCCAAAGTCTGCAACTTACTTTAAAATGCATAAGACATTAAGATGGATTGAGGGATAGAGAAAGAGATGTACAGGTGGGTATGTGATCAAGCAAATAAGTAAAATAAGAATTGTAGAATATGGGTGATGGGTGTATTTATTGTACAATCCATCAATTCTCTTAACTTTCTTTGTATGTTTGAAAAATTTCATAATGTTAAAAGGAAACACAACCTCCCAAATTAACAAAAATATCATACCACAAAAAATAGCAAATTATTTTTTTTCAAATGCTTCAAAGCTAAAAAGCTCTAAGTATATACAGTTTCCCCCCCACAGTATTTTTCTCTTATCCCCTTTCCTTTTGTAATCCTCAAACAATAATAAGCATATTTTAATTTTAAAGCCCAAAGAGATCATTTTTCTAGGAAAGGAAACCATATACTTAGAACAAGTTATTTACTAGGGGTTTTAGTTTGCTTTCTAATGAATACACAGCATTGAATGTAGGGTGGAAAAACTTAAAGTTTAAATATTTGTAATATGGTGTTTAGTAATATGTAACTTGTTTGATTTAGGTCTCTGTAAAAACCTGCAAGAGCTGAATGTCTCTGACTGTCCAAGGCTCACAGTGAGTATAAGAAGCTTATTTTACTGCTGTTTATATGGATTCAAACTTGCTCCACTAGGGTACTAATCACACAGAGATTCTGCCAAAATACATGCCTGTGTTCTCATTTATATTAAATATGGAGAAAGCAAACTACGTTAGACATTGCCAAGAAATTTTATCCAATTTATATAATGCTATTATTTATCCTATGGATATGCCCAAGGATGGAATCTCTAGAAAGTGAAAACTATTCAACAATAACACAAAAACGAACTATATCTATGTTTAAGGTCATGTGTGTATGAGACAGAAAAAAATGGGCTCCAGCAGAGACAACAGGGTCAATTTATCAGTCTTCCTGGCTGTCAACTGTGGTGCCCAAGAGGATGGAAATGAACACAAAACCCTAGTCAGCTCCTTCCTGGTCCCTGTCTCCAGGCTATCCTCTACTTTCAATCTGTCTTCCACTGCATGATGACAGAAAATTCCTTCTAAAAGGCAGATCTGACCATTTCACTACTATCTTCCACCATTTTTATACAAATGCCTGTCATCCACACTATTGGATAAAGTCAGTTCTTTAAAATTACTGTACTCTGGAGACCCTTGGTGATCTTGCCTCTGCCTTGCTCTCCAATCTCATCTTCTAAATCCTGCTGCACATTAAGTTGCAGCAGCCACTACCTTCCATGTCTTCTTCGCTGCATGCACCAAGCTCCTCTTGCTGTTCTGCCTTTGCACAGGCTGTGCTCTTCACTTGGAGACAGGAGGAACAGAATGAAGAACTTGATTGCTTCGTGCTCCTCATAATCACCAGTTCCAGATTGAAGTCCATGCACCTTGGCACAGGTGAAAAGACTTCATGAATCGGCTCCTTTTTGCTATCCACCCACCTTCATCATTACAGTTTCTTCTTTCAGATTTCTACTCTATTTCACTCTTTATGTGCATATGTGCATATTTTTAGTACCTACTGTGTTAAAGATATATTATGTATAGGGAACTTATATGTTATAAAATAGAGGGAATTTAAGATGAATTATGTTCCAATTCTTGCCCTCAGGGAGCTTTAGTTCTTGCTTGAAAAAAAGATTATATTCTGTAAATTTGGCTTTCTAATAGGAAAGTCAAAACAATGCCATCTGTGTTGAATTTGTGAACATCAAAGTATTTTTTCCAGTTTTCGTCTAATAATATACAGGGTTGATAATTTTATCCAGCTACATTTTACTATTGTCTTTCATTTTGAGACAAAGACTAAGAGACAGGCTTACTGAATGAAAGTTCAGTAACATTCATTCAAAAAGGTTTGATTTTTAAGAAGCTTGCCTTATGAATATGTTACATCCAGAAAGATTTGAGTGCATTGTGGACAAATTCCACAGACCATCTTGCAGTGTTAAACACAGAGACAGTTTTTGCATTTATGTGCTCAACTATTTGGGGATTGCAACTTGAGTTCTTTTGTTCTTTTAAACATTGAAAACAAAATTAGTTTGGATTTCCTTCAGACAGGAAAATGAAGAGAATGGTTTGCTTCCTCATCTCAAAGGAACATCGGATTATTCCATATTAGAGAGAGCCAACTACAGATTCCTTTTGCTGATTTCCACAATTACATCTGTGTGGCCACGTCTCTAAGGGTGTAAATCAGCTTTCTCTCCCCTCCATGTCCCATTTCATCTGCATTTTTGCCGGAATCTTCCAATAGGTACATAGTCACTTTGATAGTTGATTGACACCATGAATATTTTTGAAGATAGATTCTTTGTATTAAACTAAAATGCCACACATTATGCTTTTTCTCTCCATTCCTGTTGGGGAAAAGTGTACTGTTTACTTTTTTAAATCTATACGTGTATACCCAAACCCTACATTTCTGTGATGGAATGTCTAGAAAACTCGCTGGCATCTTGAATGCAGTGGCAAGAGTACAGTGTTTATTAAAAGCCCTGTACTTGTTCTCAGATGTTATTGACACTCAGAATCTTTTCTACAGCAGAACTGCAGTTTTACACCTTAAAAAAACCCTTGTGATCTCTTTAAGGTATGGTTTGCACCTTAAATCAACTAATTCTTATCCCATGTGCAAGATGCTTTGACCTGTAGGATCTTGTTATTTTAATATTCATGATTCCAAGAAGTAGCTAGGAATAGAATATTAAGCACCAATGGTCCTGCTGAAACTAAACGTTTGCCATCCTTTGTGCTGTTGGGGGCAGCCATACTGACCATGCAGAATCCCTCCCCAAACCACATCAGCTAGCCTAGTGACAGTTTACCTCTTCCTGTAATGGCCTCTTTCTAGAACAATGTACCACGGATATTTAAAAATAGCAGACCTCTTCAGTATTCCTGGGGAGACTCATCCACCATCATTAAATAAACACAAACCTGCTGCTACTCATTCTAGAACATTTTACAAATAGTTACCCACACAAGAAGCAGCACTGTTGCAATCCAAGCTTGCAGTTCATTCGTCTTGTAAACGTGAGTGTAGGGCTCATGATTGAAATCACTCTTTTTTTTTCTGTCTTTCTCATGCTGCAGTCACACCGTTCTCTTGTTCTGGTTTTCAGCTCTCTGGAGGAGGGCTGACTGAATCTTTAAGATTCTCCTGCACAGTTTCCCCGACGCTAAATTTCATGTCCAACATGTATGCAGCCTATAATTCAGGCCATCTCAAACTTATCGTAAGTTTGGTGAAAATCTGTTCAGCTGTTTTAAATATTCAGTAATGGAACCACAGAAACCTCACCACACACAAACCTCTCTCTCTCTCTCTCTCTATATATATATATATATCCGCGTATAAATATGGACTCACTTTCTAACGAAGTCCAGTTGAAAGAGTTTACTACTCCTGTCTCTCAGAATGATTTTAGTAAGTTTAAAAATGGATCCCTTTTCAATCATTTTCATGTATCTAAAGAGTCAAGACTGTTTGACACTTTGACATGAGCTCAAATTTCCTATCATGGCATTGAATTGGCGAGAGTTCAAATTTCAATAAAGTGTCATTGTGATGGAATGGGACTTTATTTCCTAAGAAAGGGAACAGTGAAGTAAAGTTGACTCATGTCCGACTCTTTGCGACCCCATGGACTGTAGCCTACCAGGTTCCTCCATCCATACGGGTTGCCATTTCCTTCTCCAGGGGATCTTCCCGACCCAGGGATAGAACCCAAGTCTCCAGCGTTACAGGTGACGCTTTACCGTCTGAGCCACTAGGGGAGCCCAAAGAAAGGGACAGGGAGGGAGTAATGAAGTTGCAAGCAAAGCAACCTTCTACTTAATTTGATTTATAATAAAGAGTATGAAGAGACCAAGTCTTGTATATACATTTTTAGGGACAGGGAGAGAGATGATACATAATGGGCAAATAGCAAAGCCTGTTAGACTTTGATAAGACTCTTCCCTCTATTGTTATGCAGGATGAATCAATGAGATACATCTCTGAGAGCTGCCCTGGAGTCCTGTATCTCAATCTGTCTAACACAGTTATCACCAACAGGACAATGAGACTCCTGCCAAGGTAATACTTGTGTTATCTGTATTACCCTGAGAATAGCTATGCTCCTCTAGGCCCTGACTTGCTGCAGTATCACCCAAAGGCGGTGCTCCTTTTACTAACACCCCCCGACTGTGGCACTCCTATCTTGGTAACAGGAGACTGCTTTCAAGTCCCACTGCTTTCAGGTGCTGATGCTCTCCCTTTTTGCGTACCCGTTGAATAATTAACTGATCCTTTGCCTTGGCTGCTGTTTTGGTGTTACTCTTGTAGCAATTTGCCCAGTAGTTTGAGTTAAGCTCTGCCTTTCTCTTTCTGGTGGTCCTCATTCTTGGACTTTGAAGCCTGGCCCCTCAATTCTAGTCTAGTGTTCAGACTTCTCTACAACAGAAATCCAATATCCTGCTTCCTCAGACTGAACCCTGCAGTGCCAGGTTCCCTACTGCCATGCTCTGGTTACCTGCTAGGACCCCCTCATCACCTCCAAGAAACCTAATATTTGCTGTTTTTCTTTTGACCTATGGACTGTTGACAAGCTAGCACTTCTTTGGGGGAGAAGGCACAAAAGAATACATTACTAAGAGCTGACAGGATATTCAACTTTATCCAAAATTTACATCATTCAATTATTCCTTATTTTTACCAAGGAAAAACTAATCAGGAAAGACTATATACTCATATTGGGAGAGATTCACACATTTTTCAAACTGCTATGAAGGAGTGAATCATTTTTGAAAATGTAACTATTTTTAGATCTTTTAAAAAATGACAGTGAGGCATTTAGAGATGCTTAAACAGAGAAAATTCTAGGTGGTACTCTTCTTTATCTTTTCTCTCTAACCATTTTCTGGAAATGTGCAAGCCTAGGAAAAGGGTGGTGACATATTTGTTTATCTCATTAATTGACTTGTCACATTCTATTCAGTCAAATCTACCAAATTTTTCCTTTGAAATTTCTTATGAGTCTTTAAAAAATATAGAATTTTCCTTCTTCCAGGCATTTGATATACATTTTTTTTCTTCTCTGATTTGTTTTTAAATTTATAATCAAGCTAGAATTTATTTTGGTAGATAAATGAAGCAACGATCTAACAGGTTTGACCAATGTGGCCCAAAGCTTGTTTGTGTGCAGTCCATGAGCTCAGAATATTTGTTTTTCATGTCAAAAGTTGTCAAACTCCTGGGATAGCAGGGTGGAGCAGGGGAGGGGGAGAGATAAATTAAGAGTCTGGGATTAGCATATACCTACTACTGTATATAAAATAGATAAACAACAAGGACCTACTGTATAGCACAGGGAACTATATTTAATATCTTATAATAACCTCTAATGGAAAAAATCTGAAAAAGAACATATTATATACATATGTATATGTATATATATATATGTATACATGTATGTATAGCTAAATCACTTTGCTGTACACTGAGATCTAACACAACATTATAAATTAACTATACTTCAGTGATTTAAAAAAAGAGTTGTTAAATAACCAATTATTGCAGCATCATTTACTGAATAAAACTTTTCTCAAGTGATGTGTGATATCTCCTTATATATCTAAAGTTTTTATATAGGTAGTACTAAAAACTCATCATCTTCTAATGTTTTTGTACACATTGCTATTATCTATGTTCTTGAGGTTATTTATGTCTGTTGTACCTGTATGGTGAAAATACTGTAAAATAGTGTGCTCTGTGCATCTCTTCCCAACTCCATGTTCAGTGATCTCTCATTGATAGCTTGAAATCAGCCAAAATGGCATGGAAAATGGAAAATAATACAAAATGAGGGCCTGGTTTATTTTTCTGTTGATTGTTTAGACTGGAGAAAACAATATAGTAGACTAAAAGTATGTCATGTCTATGGACTATAGAATGGGAGAAAAGATTTGCAAATGATGCCACTGACAGGGCCTAGTCTCTAAAATATACAGACAGCTCAACTCAACAACAAAAAAATCAAACAACCCAACTGAAAAATTGGCAGAAGACCTAAACAGACATTTCTCTAAGGAAGAGATACCAATGGCAAATAGGCACATGAAAAGTTGCTCAACATTGCTAATTGTTAGAGAAATGCAAATCAAAACGACAATGAGGTACCACCTCATTCACATGTGTCAGAATGGCCATCATTAAAAAGTCTACTGGATAGGGTGTGGAGAAAAAGGTACTCTCACACTCTTGGTGTGAATACAAGTTGGTGCAGCCACTGTGGGAAAAAATATGGAGGTTCCTCAGAAAACTAAAAATAGAATCACCATAGGATCCATTCCTGGGCATATATTCAGACAAAACTATAATTCAAAATGATACATGTACCCCTATATTCATAGCAGCACTATTCACAATAGCCAAGACAATGGAAACAACCTGAATGTCCATCGACAGAAGAATGGATGAAGATGTGGTGTATACATACATGGTAGAAAATCATAAAAAAGAATGAAATAATGCCATTTGCAGCAACATGGATGACCTAGAAATTGTCATACTAAATGAAGGAAATCAGAAAGAGAAAGACAAACACCATATGATATCATTTATGTGTGGAATCTAAAATATGACACCAGTGAATTTACTTAAGAAACAGAAACAGAATCATGGGCATAGAACAGACTGGTGGTTGCCAAGAAGGAGGGAGTCAGGGGAAGGGATGGAGTGAGAGGTTGGGGTTAGCAGAAGTAAGTGTTTATATGTACAATGGATGAACGGCAAGGTCCTACTGTGTAGCACAGAGACTATATTCAGTATCCTATGACAAATCATAATGGAAAAGAATATTAAAAAGAATATGTGGAAATATATGCATAACTGAATCACTTTACACAGAAATTAACACAGCATTGTAAATCCACTATACTTTCACAAAAATACTGAAAAAAGGCATGTCATGTCTGTAGCTGCAACATTGTGAATAGCATAAAAAAGTTGAGCAAGTATTTTTCAGTACTTCAAAACTGTTATCTGATTCAGCAAAGAAGTCACATCATTGATGACTGAGTGAAATCTGGACACACACCTTTTGCTTTCACTTTTGTCTTACTCATCAATATAAATAAATATATTCATATTGGAATTATACTCATTCCTCAGTTTTTAAAATTTTACTTCTATTTTTTGGTAAAAATAAATATAGCAGACTGACCAATTTTATTTTTCCTTTGAGTACACACAGAAGACAAAAGTACCAGCTATATTTTTAAGTTTGGCAAAAGTTAATGAATGAAAGCATTGTGTAAGAATCAACTGGCTACACGAAATCAGTAATAAACAATGTTGCATATGTAATAACTATTTGTAATTTTTGGGCTGTTCATCTTTTATATCTATAAAATAGTTAATGTAAAATAGTAAGATGTATAATTTTATAGTAAACATATATACATATGCATATATGTATTTGAAGAGCCAGTTGTTAGATATTTACCAGTATGCCAATAATTAAAGTTAAAATTAGAAACTAAGCCATGTTTTTACAATATTCAGTCTCCCTATCAGGAATGTTTTGTTGTTCAGTCGCTTAGTCGTGTCCAACTCTTTGCAACCCCATGGGCTGTAGGACACTAGGTCCCACTGTCCCTTGGATTTCCCAGGCAAGAATACTGAAGTGGGTTGCCATTTCTTCCTCCAGGGGAATCTTCCCGACCCAGGGATTGACCTGCATCTGCAGGCAGATTCTTTACCAAGGAGCCAGCAGGGAAGCCCATCAGGAACATAGTATACTTCAAAAAAATATCTTTTTTCAAATGCTCTTAGATGTCTCAAAATTTTGTTTTATTCATACAGATAGTCTTTGTGGTGTCTTTTTAACTGCCATTTTGTATGGTATCCTTTCTGATTATGATTCCTCGTTATATTTTCTAAATGAGTACTTTTGGATTTGGATATGATGTACATGTATCTCTTTAAACTTTTCATTTGTATGATTTAATTAACTTCTTTTCTTCTAAAATAAGAAAACAGAGGCATGAAATTACTTTAAAAGAAGAACTTAGGCAAAGCTTGTATGATTTAATAAATATTGTTCTCCTTTTCTGAACAAACTGTTGTATATTTGCTTACCTCTTTGATCCAATAATTATTTAGAAGATAATTTTGTTTTTAATTCTAGTTTCATACACTGTGGTCAAGAAATGTGGACAGAATTATTTCTACTTTTTGAAATTTATGGAGATTTCTTGGTGGACTACTTAATATAATCAATTTCAATAAATCATCCATAAATGTTTAAAACGAGAGTTTCTTTCAGAGAACAAAATTTCTATGTATATATGCACGTGCATGTGTAAATTCTTAATGTCATAGTGATACAGTAGTTGCCTATTATAATGAACCTTTTATTTATTTTTATGCGATTTAATACATAAGGATTAATTAGTATGTTTGTACATACAATCTATCTATAAATTGTAGCACTTGTTTACATAAAATTATATTTTTCTATCCTGGTTGATATATTTTCTATCCTTTGTCTTAAATTCTTTTAAAATGCTATTTACACACTCACCTTTGTTTTCTTCCGCTTGTGGTTTTGTGAAATAACTTTATGCATACCCATAATTTTTAAACTTTGTGTTGCTATACTTTAGATTTATCTTTCACATGTAGTACATAGTTAACTTCTATTTTAAAAAATTTCAATCTCTTTTCCTTTTTAAGAAAGTGGTTTAAAGACTAATATTTCTTGTCAAAACTGACAAGAAATATGGCCTTATTTTTATCATCTTGCTTTATGTTTTTTTAATTTTTATTAAATTAATGCACTGGACTTATCTTTTCTGCTTTTTGTTATAAAATGTGTTATATTTATCATCTGAATACATTTAGATAAATGCATATTCTGATGTGTATTCTAACTAGTACCTATTTCTATGTTTTTTAAAAACATGCTTTATCATGCATTTCTCTAATTATCAAAGTCACAATGTAACACTAACTTTGGCTCCCCCTGTGATAGACAAGAGATCTAATACATTCTAATTCTCCCTTGAACTTGATGTTCCTCTACTTTGACTCACCTATATGTAAATACATACTAATTGTGATTTTTATCCTCTTTCTTTTTAATATTGATTTTTGGTGTCTGTACTCAATATCGTAATCATGTTTATGATTAGGTAGTCCTAACTTGAGTTTTGGAGTAGGAAATGGCAACCCACTCCAGTATTCTTGTCTGGAGAATCCCATGGACAGAGGAACCTGGCAGGCTACAGTCCATGGGGTCGCAAGAGTCGGATATGACTTAGCTACTAACCCACCATCACCACCAACTGTAGTTTTGTCATTCATTGATGGTCTATTTGTATCACAATTTCCTTATTCTTTAATTTTGATTTTGATTCATCCTATGATGACTGGAATCTGGAGGAGGAAATGGCAACCAACTATATATAGATATTGATATAGATATAGATATAGTATTTTTGACAGGATAATTCCATGGACAGAGGAGCCTGGTGGGCTACAGTCCATGGAGTCACAAAGAGTAGAGTTGGGCATGACTGAAGTTACAGAGATGCACGGATGATGACTGGAAACATGGCTTTACAAACTCTTTATCTGGAAATACGTGCAAATATTAGAGTTTCAGTCATTGCTTTCTGAAGACGACTTTTTGTTGTGTTAGAGGATGAACAACGAATTCTCACAAGGTATAGTTCTTGAATCATGTCCCTTATTCTACTTAAAACCCTACAAATGCTGCTCCATAATCTTCACTTTTTCAAGTTAAACGGAAGTCTAAAACCAGCCTGATTTTTCTCTTATTTTTTTTCTTCCAAGATGCTGGCAGGAATTTCCTTTTCTCTGAGAAATTAAAAACATTTTCCAAACTTGTGTTCTTTTAATTAATTTTTCCTGGGACATAGTAAACCTTTTAGACATTAAAACTATTCTCTCAGTTAAAAAAGAAATAGTTTTCTCTTTACTTTTCTATTAACTAAAGTCTTTATTCAAATTTCATCAAGTGTTCCTCTCATGTTCTTTTATTTTTGCTCTAGGATCCAATGTAAGCTTCCATACTACATTCAGCTGTCATTTCTTCTTAGTGCCCTCCAGTTTGTACCAGTCCACAGTTGTTCCTTTTATCTCATGACTTTGACACTTGAAGAATACAGTTTATTTATGATACTTGAAGAATACTGTTTTATTTATTTTGTAAACAATCTCTCAATTTGGGTTAACTGATAAATAAAATTTTTATTTTTATTTTTATTTTTAGTGTTTCAACCCTATTTGTTTATGTTTTATCTTAAGAATCCCCTTCCATTTTCAGGTCAGACTTTTATTCCAGTCCTTCACAGCTATCATCTTATCTCTCATCATTGTTTTCTCAGCAATACTGCATTCTCTGTACCAGTAGTTCTCAAAGTGTGTTCCAAGGACAGCAGTGTTCCAGTAAATGTTTAATAACTGGCTGAGGTAGGGGGTCAAGGTATGTTTTGATTTGTAGGATTTACTGATTTCTGTGACATAAATAATTTCATCATGGCCAGTTTTAAGCTACCAACATGCCACTGAATGTAGAGTTGAGAAGAGATGCTAACAATTGGTTCACATGGGCTAGTGCAACCAGCTCCAGCAGCACCACTGTGGAGGGCCTCTAACCCTTTCAGGAATTCTGTAGGATTCTCTGCCCTGCAATACAGAACATTGCTCAGTAGTTTTCTTTAGAATTTCCACATTAAGATATATATGTGTGTGTGTGAATAAACACATGTGCATGTGTGAATGTGTTTACATATATAGTACATGTGTGTATGTGTATGTATGTATTTTATCTATCTATAGATAGAAAGTGAGTCGGGGGGCTGGAGAGAGGAGAGAGAGATATTTAAAAATCTATAAATCCATATGTGAAAATCTGAACTCCTTTAAGTAGACGATTTGGGAGTAGCATATTTTCACTTTTTTTAAAAACTCAAAACATTTTTTCCAACCATACTTTGAGATAACTTTTTCTTCTAGGAAATTTAAAATAATAGTACAGCTCTGCATAGTTTTTTAAGGATGTTTATTTTACAAATGAAGCTGTATCTTTAGTGGGCAACATATAGGAAAATAGGACCTAAAATGAGAATTGTTTTGATTTTAACTTCTAGTTCTTGCTATTGAGACAACATTCAGGATAAATGCTACTTGATACTGATGTTTTTCATCATATGAAAAAAATGTACACTGACTTTCTTATCTATAATAAAAATACATTTCATAATGATTCTCTATTTCTGCTCTGCTTTCTATTGTTTTAATCATGCTTGGGTATGTAATAACATTTTTTCAGCTATAAATAACTACAGAAGTGTTGTTTGTTGCTGTTCTCTTTCTCTCTCTGGTGCCTTTAGTGTTTCTTTCCAAAGAAAAATGTAATTTGTTTGCCTTTCTTGGCAACAGTGATTTGCCAGTTTTTTATCTGAATATTTTCCCTCACTTCTTTGGGGACTTGCTCAGTTTTCTAAAGTTGAAAACAAGGGCTGCCCATAGCTCATGCCCATTCCAAAGTATTTTTTGCTTTTAAATATTTCCTGAATTAAACCCTGTCCATTTATTCCATTGCCACAGTCAAGGTCGCATTCTCAGTACCTCATTTGGTGCAGCATCCAGATGCTTTACCGTTGGTCTCTCTTCCCTTATGTTGTGAGGCGTATTGTACTGAACTTAGTCTTATCATGTCTTCGACATGCTTAAGGTCTAGACTCTTCCTTTACTGTTCTTTATCATTATCTGATCAAACTTCTCTGCCTAGGTTTTCCAAAGGAAACTCTCAACTCTGGTCAGTTGATTGCTGTATGCTTCTGTTTCTCTACAAGCTAGAATATCTTTCTCCTCTCTTTGCTAATCTGCAAACTTTACATCTCAAGTCATACCATCTATCAGAATTCCACAGGGATTCCTCCCTGAGTTCTAGTAGCAGCATTCATTCACTTATTCACCATGTATTGATCAACTGCTATTTCCAACTATTCTGGGCACAGAGTGGTGAGTAAAGATATTAATATTTTGATCTTTGCTTCTTAATGGAGCCTTATATGCTATAGCAGCATGATGTCTATTTTTCCTATAGATGAATCAACCCTTAAACTGACTGGGAACTTCTTATTGACAAGTACTCTTATGTTACATAGTCTCACCACAGTTCATCAGAGTGGGGTAGACAGAGTAAGCTGTGGCCGTGACTGGAAATCCTTAGGATCCACCCTGAAAATAGGAGGTCAAGTCACTGCATTTGGATTTTCTGCAGGAATTCTATTAAAAAACTGCCTCTGTGAGACTAAGTCTAGTACTCAACTCAAAAGAATCCATATGCAAATAACTCTCTTTAACAGACTGAACCTTGTGTTGAGATTTTTCAGAGAAATGTTACTTTAAATACAGAATTCTACATTCCTTCTAGTAATAGCTACCCTCAGGTGTTGAAGATATAACACAGAGGGCCTCAATTCTTTAATGGAAAAAAAACCCAAAGAAAGAAGAAAAAGTGATCTCTATAGTTTCTCTATAAGAATTGTGATATCTTAAAGATTATAGTAACAGTAGAAAAATAAATCACAAAGAGAACCTTGCCCACGCACATAAGAAAAAGTTATCAAATAATCAGAAAACATTGTCTGAAAATACTGCCTCAAGTGTAATTAGAATTATCAAGTCATCTCTGGATTGGAAAAATGATGAACCAGATTTTACTCATATAAGGGATATATTTCTTTGCCAAAATTCAGGATAAAAAGTGGTAATATTGCATAAACTTTGCCAAGTGTGATTTCACTGTCAACCAATATTTTTCTCATCCCCCAAAGCTCTAAGTCTGTGGCACTATAAAAGCCTAGAAAGGCTAAAAGAGCCACTCAAGATTTGTCTTTTACTTTCAAACCTTTGGTTCCCATGAGGTTCCATTTTGAACATATAGATTTAGACTTTTAATCTCAGAGTCATTTGGTTTAATTAAATGACTCTTTTGCCAAACCTGGGGTCAGTGGATCCTCCAAGAAGATCATGAATGGAAATCAGAGGTTCCATAAATTCTGACAGGAGAAAAAAAAAGTCTTTATTGTCACTAAGCTCTAACTGAAATATAGATTTAAAAAACCAGGGTAGTATTAGCAATCCCTGGGACTCTTTCACCCATACAAATCACAATTATTTTCTCATCACATGTATTTTTTTATAGTTGTTACAAATATTTAAAATTATCATTGGTACTCAGTACTGCTTCAAAAGCATTGTAGTTGATATACCTGTCACTAGATGTTGTTGTTTAACATGTTAATAAAGAAGCATATACATTATTTCACTCATTTGGTTTTTAAAAATATTTTAATAACATCTTTGGATAAAATTGGCTGCCTTTGTAATTATATTTTATTTTATACATTAAAAACATTATGCTAACAAAGGGACCATAGATCCAAAAGTATCTGTGACACACAAAAAAGTTAAAAGCTGATTGTTCAATTCTCATTTTTGGTATTTGTTAATGGATCACATGCACTTAAAGAAACTGAAAAATATACTTGGACCAGACTTGAATATATTTGAATATGCATGATTGTGTAAGTAATGGTTTCATTATTATACCTGAAAGAAGACTGATTGATGTGCAGAGCTTAAAAATAGGTTAGGAAGAACAGTCAGCAAATGAATGGGCAACAGATGGAGGAACAGAAACTACAGCAGACTATCAACCTCACTGGGATTAACAGATTACACATGCTTTTACCACCATGACTGAAATAGGGTACAGATGGAATATGAGGCCCCTCAAACTCTTCAAATCAGTTGTAGGCACCACTATTGTCAGGTAAGTACCTATTCCATTAAATGGAAAAAAGATAGGTCAAACTTTGTAAGAGTAATTCATATGTATTATTTCAGACAGTAGTAGCAATAATAACAATATATGTATTTCTAAAGGTTCTACCATATCCCTGCTGATTTTAACCACCAAAAATCACCCTCAATATAATACTATTATATATACATTCTTATGTTATTGTTACATCTTTATTAAGAGGAAAAAGCAGATACATTACGTTCATGTTACAGATGTTCATATTACAGAAAACTAAGGTTTAGGAAAGCTGGAGGCCCCACAGTTGGTCAGGGTTGAAAAAAAAGGATAATGCTATAATCTCCATTTAATAAGTGAAGAAACAGTCTCTGAGCAGTTAAGGGGCAGTTGCAGTAAGCAGGGCTGGGATTCAAATCCAATTTGGTCAGATTCCAAAACCCTGTGTATTTTCCATTGTGTCATGCTGCCTGCCTCACTATTCCTTTCTCCAAATTGGAGAGCTAAAAAGTGCTTAAGAATGACAACCCCCAAGAAAATTGTACTTTACTTAGTTGAATCACAAGGGTATAATTTAGGGAGAGGAAGATAAAGCATTTCAAAAACCTTGGCAATGCTCTCAAGGGCCCCAGCAGGGTCGTGTCTTTGGGATGTTAGTGCTGCTTTCTCCTTCAGAGCCCTGCCCACCCAGCCACTGGGGAATCCAGAAGACTTCCCTCTCTGTTCTACTGAATCTCATGGAAATAGCCATTACCAGAGGGAAATGTGTGTGAGTCAAATAATTCGCTACGGACAATGAATCACATCATATGGTATTTTCAGACTTGGGAAATAAATCTGATTAATCATCAAAGCTTGCATATCTAATTTCCCATTTATGTGAAAGTAAACTTTATTAATCATTTGTGGGCTTTTGAGGGACAGAGAGGCATTTTCCTCCTACTTTTTGTTCTTTTTGCTTTCTAGTTCACTGTTAAACTGCTGCAGATCCCAAGCCCAAGAGCATGTTGTTTAATTCTATTACAAGAGCAGAAGTGGCAGTTCTTGCACTTTTAGAAAATGCCAAGCTTAGGAGGGTTTTGAAAGTTGCCCATAGAGCGTCCTCAAACTGTGAGTCTTGCAGAGAGTTGTTCTAAAGACCCTCCTTTTTCCTGAAAGCTCTCATTTTGGTTATGGTGGTAATGCCATAGTTAATCTGTTGTAACTCCAGTGAAATTTATAGCTTCTGATATGGTTTTATTCCTCTCATATGTTGCCCACATATTTGCAGACTGTTCTTAATCCCACTTTTAAGCTCTGTGTATCAGTCAGCCAGTCTTTAGTTATAATAATGAATCTGTTACTTAGAAAATCATGCACATGCAAATCTATTTTTTCAAGCCATTTGCTTACTATGTCCATTTTAAGAGCCTATTCTGTTTAACTTTGCCTCCTTTCTGCCCCAAATCCTAACTCTCATGTAACAGTTAATCACCATCTAAATGTTTACAAAGAGTTTGTCCTCCTAGACATTTGCACTGTTATTTCGGTGCTCCAATATAAAAGCTAAATGCAACAGTAACACAAACAGAAACTTGTTTCAAACACAAACTAACTTGCAAACAATATGAATGCACAGATCTCCCCCACCCCCAAAGCTTTATCCCAATCGGTTTTCTTAAAAATCTACACAAATCTTTATTTTCATTTGAAATGTGACTATGCATTATCTGATATGCTACTGCAATCTCCTTAACAGGAAGAGAATTAACAATAAAGTTCAACTCTTGAATATCTGCAAGGAGAAAAGATTAATTTACAGCTTTACTTCTCTTTGTCATAGTGGCTTAACAAAGATGTGAGGAAACAGCTTAAGTATAATCACTTTCCTTCCTCTTTTCTCTCTCCCTGTCTTCTCAGGTATTTTCACAATTTACAGAATCTTAGTTTGGCTTACTGCAGAAAGTTCACAGACAAAGGTTTACAGTACCTGAATTTGGGGAACGGATGCCACAAGCTCATCTATCTGGACCTTTCCGGCTGCACCCAGGTTTGTCTTTCAGCCTTCCCTTTCCTGCAGCAGGCAAAGAAGTCCTCCAGAGAACAGACTGCATCCAGCCCCAGCCCTCATGTTATACTAACGCTGTGCACGGACTGCAGCACACTTTTCAGAGGTTTTCAATTACATGAACACAGCTGCTTAAATTTTCCCCAGGATCGCTACTATAGGCTCTTGGCTTCCCTCCATTGGAGTGTCACATCCACGAAGAGGCAGAGCTCATTGGATGATGAAGCAGACCACTTCTGTGTAGATACTCTGTGCACAATTATGATAGCAGAGTCCAAATCTTGAAAACTTTTTAGAATTGCTACCAAGATACAAACAAAGAAAAATATTTGGGGGAGAGGGTGGGGAGAATTTGCAAAGAACTTCCTGAAAAGTTAGTTTGCTTCCACATGGACTCTGAGAGTAAATAGTATTAGGTAAAATGCTACAAGTGATAAATGTAAGAAAGGAAATACAACAAAGATAATGATTTTTTTAAATTGCATTATATCCTTGGGCTAAATAACATGAAGATTTGAGGTCTACATGGGGAAATATTTAAGTCTGAAAGAACAAGACTAAGAAACCTGGGAAGAAAATAGTGTGGAACTGTGGAGGGTATGGCATGGCACTGTGGAAGCAGTTCTTGCAACCTTGATAGTTTCTTCTGCTCTGTTTTGTTAGATTTAAGTCCCCATTCATTTAACTTTTCTTCCACCTCTCTGTGTATTGCTATTAGTGTCATAGTATGTTCATCATTCTATGAAAATAATATAATGACACAAATGAGAACTGTTACTATACACCAGGCACCATGCTGAGTGTTTCACACATATCACATTTACTGCTCATACAAATGCTGTGCAGAAAAGCTTATTTAGATGAAAAGACCAAGGTTCTCAGGGTTGCACAGCTGGTAAAAGCATAGTGGTACTGTTATAAGCAGGTATTCCTGAAAGGAATACAGGGAAAGAATGGATTTCTCCTCCAAGTTCTTGAATGGGCGGAAATCTTACTTAGCCACCACCACTGGCATATCATGGTTTCCTGGTACACTAGGCACTGGGGAGGATGCAGGGGAAAGGATGCGGGGGATGCTAAGCTAGGGCTGCAAGGCTAGAGTTTGCATTTGTTTAAATCCAATCTACGGATTTAATTTGCCAAGCACCGACATCTGCCCTGCTATGACCAAGATGGCCTTAATGTTCCCTCCAGGTTGACAAAACTTCAGATAGGCTTCTTCCTGACTCTGAATCCCTGACCTCCTTTTTCATACTTTAGAAAACTTGCAGTTGTACATTCTGTTTTTGCTCCCTTTGAGATGTCAACTTCCTAAAAAGTTTCTTACCTGTTTTACAACCCATGAATGTCTTCCTCAAGGACCTGGGAGCCAGCCTTTCATATGTAATAATCAAGAGAGAAAGAGAGCCGGTATCTCTCAGTCTCTGTGGAATGATGGGGGTCTAATTGGATATGAATGTCAACAAACATAGATGGCCTGATCACAAAGGAAGAATATTTGTGAATTCAGAAATAATTCAATATGCTTTTGATACATCCTACTGATCAATCTCTCCCTGAAAGATACAGCCTTTAGCCCTTTTTTTAAAATTAAATTTTATTGGACTATAGTTGATTTACAATGTTGTGTTAGTTTCTGCTGTACAGCAAAGTGAATCAGTTATACATATACATGTATATACTCTTTTTTAGATTCTTTTCCCACATAGGTCATTATAGAGTGTTGAGTAGAGTTCCCTGTGCTGTACAGTAGGTTCTTATTCAGTTCAGTTCAGCTCAGTCGCTCAGTCGTGTCTGACCCTTTGCGACCCCATGAATAGCAGCACGCCCGGCCTCCCTGTCCATCACCAATTCCCGGAGTCCACCCAAACCCATGTCCATCGAGTCAGTGATACCATCCAGCCACCTCATCCTCTGTCGTCCCCTTCTCCTCCAGCCCTCAATCTTTCAGCATCAGGGTCTTTTCCAATGAGTCAGCTCTTCGCATGAGGTGGCCAATGTATTGCAGTTTCAGCTTCAACATCAGTCCTTCCAATGAACACCCAGGACTGATCTCCTTTAGGATGTACTGGTTGGATCTCCTTGAAGTTCAAGAGACTCTCAAGAGTCTTATCCAACATCACAGTTCAAAAGAATCAATTCTTTGGTGCTCAGCTTTCTTTACAGTTCAACTCTCACATCTATATATGACCACTGGAAAAACCATAGCCTTGACTAGACAGACCTTTGTTGGCAAAGGAATGTCTCTGCTTTTTAAAATGCTGTCTAGGTTGGTCATAACTTACCTTCCAAAGAGTAAGCGTCTTTTAATTTCATGGCTGCAATCACCATCTGCAGTGATTTTGGAGCCCCAAAAAATAAAGTCTGACACTGTTTCCAGTGTTTCCCCATCTATTTCCCATGAAGTGATGGGACCGGATGCCATGATCTTAGTTTTTTGAATGTTGAGCCTTAAGCCAACTCTTTCACTCTCCTCTTTCACTTTCATCAAGAGGCTCTTTAGTTCCTCTTTACTTTCTGCCATAAGGGTGGTGTTGTCTGCATATCTTAGGTTATTGATATTTCTCCCAGCAATCTTGATTCCAGCTTGTGCTTCCTCCAGCCCAGCGTTTCCCATGATGTACTCTGCATATAAGTTAAATAAGCAGGTTGACATTATACAGCCTTGACATACTCCTTTTCCTATTTGGAACCAGTCTGTTGTTCCATGTCCAGTTCTAACTGTTGCTTCCTGACCTGCATACAGGTTTCTCAAGAGGCAGGTCAGGTGGTCTGGTATTCCCATCTCTTTCAGAATTTTCCACAGTTTATTGTGATCCACACAGTCAAAGGCTTTAGCATAATCAATAAAGCACAAGTAGATATTTTTCTAGAATTCTCTTGCTTTTTCGATGATCCAGCAGATGCTGGCAATTTGATCTCTGGTTCCTCTGCCTTTTCTAAAACCAGCTTGAATATCTGGAAGTTCATGGTTCACGCATTGCTGAAGCCTGGCTTGGAGAATTTTAAGCATTACTTAACTAGCCTGTGAGATGAGTGCAATTGTGTGGTAGTTTGAGCATTCTTTGGCATTGCCTTTCTTTGGGATTGGAATGAAAACTGACCTTTTCCAGTCCTGTGGCTACTGCTGAGTTTCCCAAATTTGCTGGCATATTGAGTGCAGCACTTTCACAGCTTCATCTTTCAGGATTTGAAATAGCTCAACTGCAATTCCATCACCTCCACTAGCTTTGTTCATAGTGATGCTTCCTAAGACCCACTTGACTTCACATTCCAGGTTGTCTGGCTCTAGGTGAGTGATCATACCATCGTGATTATCTGGGTCGTGAAGATCTTTTTTGTACAATTCTTCTGTGTATTCTTGCCACCTCTTCTTAATATCTTCTGCTTCTGTTAGGTCTCTACAATTTTTGTCCTTTATCGAGCCCATCGTTGCATGAAATGTTCCCTTGGTATCTCTAATTTTCTTGAAGAGATCTCTAGTCTTTCCCATTCTGTTGTTTTCCTCTATTTCTTTGCATTGATTGCTGAGGAAGGCTTTCTTATCTCTCCTTGCTATTCTTTGGAACTCTGCATTCAAATGGGTATATCTTTCCTTTTCTCCTTTGCTTTTCGGTTCCCTTCTTTTCACAGCTATTTGTAAGGCCTCCTCAGACAGCCATTTTGCTTTTTTGCATTTCTTTTTCTTGGGGATGGTCTTGATTCCTGTCTCCTGTACAGTGTCTCAAACCTCCATCCATAGTTCATCAGGCACTCTGTCTATCAGATCTAGTCCTTTAAATCTATTTCTCACTTCCGCTATATAGTCATAAGGGATTTGATTTAGGTCATACCTGAATGGTCTAATTTCAATTTCAATTTCAGGTTGAATTTGGCAATAAGGAGTTCATGATCTGAGTCACAGTCAGCTCCCGGTCTCGTTTTGCTGACTGTATAGACCTTCTCCATCTTTGGCTTTAGAGAATATAATCAATCTGATTTCGGTGTCGACCATCTGGTGATGTCCATGTGTAGAATCTTCTCTTGTGTTGTTGGAAGAGGGTGTTTGCTATGACCAGTGCATTCTCTTGGCAGAACTCTAATAGCCTTTGCCCTGCTTCATTCTGTATTCCAAGGCCAAATTTTCCTGTTACTCCAGGAGTTTCTTGACTTCCTACTTTTACATTCCAGTCCCGTATAATGAGAAGGACATCATCTTTAGTAGTTATCTATTTCATATATAGTAGTGTCTAACTCACCTCAGTGCTTCAGAACCCTCCTCACAGTGTGACTTAACTCCTTTTTCTTCTCAGTTTCCACCAAATAATTATTGCAGCAACAACACAAACACATGCATAGAAACACAAACACACATACACATGTCCTAAGGTTAAATATTTTCAAACACAGCTCAAAGTCAGAGGTTTCAAACTGATGATCTTCTAGCCAGATATTTATGCAAAACATATAGATATAGTCTGTCTTTAAATTTTGAGCCAACATTTGGAATTTTGGAGTTTTGAAATAAAAATCTAGATTTCAAGTTTCTCTTAAAAAAATACATAAGAACTAGTAAACTTGGGCCTGCATTCCCACATGGTAACAAGGGGCTGGAACAGAGTCACCCTACGCCCTTGAAATGGAGCCCCCTCCTCAGTTTACTGCCCTCTCCTCTAGTTAGTAATGTCCAAACATGCACTTACTCTGGGACAGTTACCATTTCACTGCATTGCCTGCCTGTCTTAGTAGGTGTTTGAGTTTTGTCTGAATGTATCAAGAATAGATTTTGTTTCCTAATTGATCCTTAATTTTTAATTACCAAACCACAGTGATGTTAGTATTTCACATCATGCAAAATAGGGTGTTTTTTTTTTATTCACCTATATTCCATTTCCCTTTGTTCACTTAATAATTTAAAAGCAGAGATTTAACCCTAGGTGTCAGGCACTGGAAATTTTACCATTTGAAACTTTGTAAGAAATGGACTCATTATGAACCATAGATATTTTAATAATGGCTGCTGCTATAACTTCAGGATGAATCAGTGTATTTTGGAAGTTATTGTTCCCGAGGGACTTATGAAGTCTTTTGAGGAGGTTTCATCTACTTTCCTGGCTCCATCTACTTACCTGTGAGGATAGTTTCACCCTACCTGGTCTAATTGCATCGATAGGACAATACAAAATGGTTTCAAAGAAGGAAAGCTGATTATTCATAGGTTTTATAGCGTCATCCCTTGGAAACTAAAATGTAGTTTCTTTTTATATGTTTGGAATTTTGCAAACTATGAAGACATGTGTTAATATATCTGACCAAGGAATAAAATGTCCTAATAGAACAAAAAGAGTTCAGAATAGAAGCTTATGTCTACATGTTTTTCACTGGTGTTTACTGAGTGCTTGCTGCATACTGGGCAATGTGATGAGAAAAATAGCATCTCTGTCTTTGGAAACTCTGGATTAACATAAACAAAATATGTCAAGAGCTAAATGTTAATGTAGTCATGGCTGCCTAAGAAAGGAAAGATGTATTTATACAATATTGTGAAAATATCTGAACCATACTTGTTAGAAAAAATAAATAAGTAGATGAGGGAGAACTACAAAGAAAAGTAAAAATTGACTATATATGCTTTAGACATATTCTGCATCCTTATGGGACTGGATAAACACTGTAGGGTGCATTAAATTATATGACTGATTTCCTAATGAACACCAGCACTTACCTGATCACCTGCATGTTATCATCTTTGATGTGGCTGAAGTAATGCCTCTGCCCAGTTTCTTCTCTTTGGAAAAACCTCTGCTCCCTCTTGTCCTGAATTGTGATAGGGCTGCTGCAGTGAGCTCTCTCACGATCCTCTGCAAAGAAAAAAAATAAATTGATTGAAAACTCACCACCCAGAAATAATCAACACAACTAGAATGTCAGGGTCTTTATGCTATGCATGTCTAGACTTCTTTTGAATTGAAATGGATTATATAGTACACATATCTTTCATTATTCCATTTCTTTATTCCATTAAAATTTTCCTGTAACTTACTTTTAATTAGGTATATAGTATTCCATCGTATCAAAACACCAATTTATATTTAACCATTTATTACTGGCCTACAGTTCTTTTTCTGGGTCTACCTTTTTTTGGCTATCATGAATAATCTCTGAGGAAAAATATTGTAGCCATATCTTAGCATATGTGTATGCAATTTGGGTACAAATTTTTAGAAATGAAATCATCAGAGGTTATTTTTAAGGTTGCCCATGCTCTACAAAGATTCTCAATTTACCTTTATGATGAATGTAACATAGTTTGTCATCTTCATAAATATATTCTATATAAAAAACTTGTCAATTCAACATTGACTATGCTATTTTATATTTTCAGTTTGTATTTCTTTGATTTCCAGGCAAAGTTAAATCATACACAAGCACTTAATAAATATTTGTTGAATGATAGCATTTTATCTCAGTAAGCTGCCATTGTTAAAATATTTTTCAAAGTAAGTAAAATTTTTCTTTCAAACTGGGGTGTATTGGAGACAATGTAACTTAAGTTCCTGACACAGTTGGTGTTAAAAAATAAAGCCTATTAGTATATATCTCTAAAAAAATTTTCTTTAGAGCCTGAGTGCAACATTTTCCTTATAGTATTTTCAGAAGAAAAAAAAACTACATTCATTTAACAAAATGATAAAATGATTCTGGCTGAATCAGTCGAACAAATTTAATTTGTTTGCTTTTATAGTCACTATTTACTCAAAGTTATAAAATCTCAGCTTATACCATAAAATGATTTTTTAAAAACCATATAAAATATACAAACAACTCCTGCAGCTCCATTCTAGAAAAATAAACGACCCAGTCAAAAAGTGGGCCAAAGAACTCAACAGACATTTCTCCAAAGAACACATAAAAATGGCTAACAAATGCATGAAAAGATGCGTTATTCATCTTATTCAACATTATTCATTATCAGAGAAATGCAAATCAAAACCACAATGAGGTACCACTTTACACCAGTCAGAATGGCTGCCATCCAAAAATCTACAAGCAATAAATGCTGGAGAGGATGTGGAGAAAAGGGAACCCTCTTACACTGTTGGTGGGAATGCAAACTAGTACAGCCACTATAGAAAACAGTGTGGAGATTCCTTAAAAAACTGCAAATAGACCTGCCATTTGACCCAGCAATCCCACTGCTGGGCATATACACCGAGGAAACCAGAACTGAAAGAGCCACGTGTACCCCAATGTTCATCGCTGCATTGTTTACAATACCCAGGACATGGAAGCAACCTAGATGCCCATCAACTGAAGAATGGATAAGAAAGCTGTGGTACATATACACAATGGAATATTACTCAGCATTAAAAAAAAAATTCATTTGAATCAGTTCTACTCAGGTGGACGGAACTGGAGCCTATTATCCAGAGTGAAGTAAGCCAGAAGGAAAAACAACAATACAGTATACTAACGCATACATATGGAATTTAGAAAGATGGTAATAAGAACCCAGCATGTGAGACAGCAAAAGGAACACAGACGTATAGAACAGACTCGTGGACTCTGTGGATGAGGGCAGGGGTGGGATGATTTGGGAGAATGGCATTGAAACATGTTAAGTATCATATGTGAAATCAATCGCCAGCCCAGGATTGTTGCTCGGGGCTGCTGCACCGAGATTTCCCAGGGGGAGGGAGGAGGGAGGGGGGTTCTGGAGAGGGAGCATATGTACACCCATGGCAATATCATGTCATTGTATGGCAAAACCAATAAAAAAAAAAAAAGAAAAAAAAATAAATCATTTTAAAAAAAACAAAACCATATTTAAATACAATGTGGTAAGACTCTTTGGAGACAAAATGGTTTTATCATGTAAAGAAGGCACTTTTTACAGTGAATGGATTCATCTTTTTCTACGTCTTAAGGAATGACGTGTGACCTAACCCATGGTAGATGTTTATCAGATGCTTGTTGAATATTTGGATTAATGTTTAGTTAAATAAGTGAAACTAATGAACCACTATATGAGATGTTGGTAGTTTTCCTTTGCATTTCATTCTCTGCTTCAAGGAACCACTCCTCTCTCTTCCCTTGTCGTTCTGAGGAGCTGTCAGTCATGACATTGTGAAAGTAACATACCATAGTAATTGGGAACACGGGTTCTGGGGCACCTGCATTTTAATCCTGAGTTTGCTATTTGATAGGTTTGGGGCTGGGGCAGGTCCTAATTTTTCTGTATACCTTACCTTCTTTATCTATGAAATGGGGAAAATGCTATTAATGGTAACTACCTGTGTTTTGTATGAATTAAATGATTTGACACATATAAGAGGCTTACAATGACATATATAGTAAATGCTTAGCCCCTATAGATATTACTTAGATTATTAACAGTGTTTTCCAATGGCCACTATCATTTGGCCCAAGCCTAGACATTCCATCTGCAATGCTACAATTTTTCCAGGAAGAACATGACCTTAGCAGAACCCATTCAGAACTCTTTAGGTACTGTAACAATTTTATGTATACAAATACACACACATATATGTTATATGTATATTACATATATATATAGTAGTATATTACATATATATATATAGTAAAATAAGTCAGAGAAAAGAGAAATCTGTACATTATGGCTTATATGTGGAATCGAAAAAAAATACAAAAATAAGTGTATATACAAAACAGAAACAGACTCACAGACACAGAAAACAAACTTATGGTTACAAAAGGGGAGGGGAGGGCAGGAGGGGCAAATTAGGAGTATGTGATTATCAGATAGAAACTACCATACATAAAATAGATAAGCAACAGGGATTTATTGTGTAACACAGGAATTATATCTAGTATTTTATAACATATAATGGAATATAATCTGCAAAAAAACTAAATCACTATGCTATACACCTAAAACTAATACAATATTGTAATTCAACTATACTTCAATTAAACAACGAGCAAAACATGAAAGTCTTCCTCTAGCAACAAAACAGAATACATTCGTATACATATATTAATGTATTTTAAAATTCTTATGTTGTGATTCTGTGTGTGGATATTAATTCTCATAAATTATATTGTGCTATAGCTCTCACTCTTTTTTCTATTTTTGACAATGTTTCTTAAGGTGCTTCTCTAAGTCTCCTCTTCTCTTCAATCTCTTAATCACAGAGAGCTCCAAGGTTCAGTCTGGGTCTACTTTTCTTCTCATCACACCCTTGGTGATGTCACCTATTAACAGATTATAGCTTTAAATATCACCTACAATGACAAATACACACACACATATATAAAAAATCATATATGTATAATATTCACACACAAATATATGTTCACATGCACACACACACACATGTATGTAATGTATGTATATAGGAGTATGTTTATATATGCATATATATATGTATATGCGCTTATAGGAGTATATATGCATATGAGTATGTGTATACATATATATGTTATACAGTGAATACATGTCTATATGTGTGTATATTTATATACACACACACATACATGCATAGACATAGACACATATAATGATAGACAATATGTATCTTCAATCCAGACTTCTCTCTCAAATTTTAGATTCATATCTTAAAAAAAAAGTCTCTGCTCTAAAAAATAACTTCTTGCTCCTCCTTTGGCCTTCCCTATCTTAGTTAATGACAGCTCCATGTTTACAGATGCTTAGGCCAAAAGTCTTGAATTCACTGCTACAGATTGAATTGTATCCCCTCCAAATTAATATGTGGAATTCCTAACCCCTAGTATCTTAGAATGTGAACTTACTCAGAAATAATGTCATTGCAGATGCAGTTAGTTAAGATAATATCATTAGGGTAGGCCCTGATCCAGTGTGACTGATGTCCTTTTTTTAAAAAAATTTGGGGAAATTTGAACACAAACATATGCATACTGGAGAGTGCCATGTAAACATGAAGACAGCCATCTACAAACCAAGGAGAGAAGCTTGAACCATATCCTTCCCTCACACTGAATGAACCAACACCCCTAACACATCTTGGACCTTTTAGCCTCCAGAACTGCTGGACAACAAATTGCTCTTGTTTAAGCCACCAGTTTTAGTCCTTTGTTACAGCATACTGAGCCAACTAATACGGCAATCTTAACTCCTCTTTTTCTCACACTTCACATGCACTCTTTCAGGAAGTCCAGTTGACTATCACTTCAGAATCTATCCAGGATCTGACCACTCCTCACCATTTCTACAGTTACTACTCAAATCAAAGTCATCATCCAATCCATCATCTCTTGCCTGAATTACTGTGACAGCTTCCTAACTGGTCTCTCTGCTTTCACTTCAACCTCTAAGTTTCTTTTCAACAAGTAGCACCTAGAATGGTCTTCTGAAAACAGAAGTCAATGTACTCCCTCAGTTCAAATGCCTGGCAAGTCTTCCTACTTGCTCAATAAAACAAAAGCCTTGAAAGGACCTTCAAGACCCCATGTAATCTGCCTCCTTCCCTAACTGTCTCTCTGACATCACTTCCTATTATTCTTCCGCTAAACAACTCCTCTCCAGCCACACTGGCTTCCTTGCTGTTCTTTCACACACAAGCTCTTGCCTCTGGGTTTTTACACTGGCAGGTTTCCTTGCCTGCAACACTCTGCAGCTATCTGTACAGCTTCTCACCTTCTTTTGTTCTGTCTCATGAAAAGTGAGAGTTGCTCAGTTGTGTCCAACTCTTTGCGACCCCATGGACTGTACAGGGGCCAGACTGAATTCTTCAGGCTAGAATACTGGAGTGGGTAGCCTTTCCCTTCTCCAGGGGATCTTCCCAACCCAGGAATAGAACCAGGGTCTCCTGCATTGAAGGCAGATTCTTTACCAAGTGAGCTAACAGGGGAGCCCTAGTCTAATATATGCCCCTAATGAATGAAGAAGTGACTAAAAGGCATCAGCCAAAATGCTCCAGAGATCCACATTAGTTTTCCATGTTCATATCAGAGCTGCCTAAACTATGATCTTGTTTCTTTCAAAATCTCAAAGAAGAAATATGGGTAGGATTTACAGTTTTAATGGGAAGGATAAATCTATCTTTTGTGTACACGAGAAAGTGCCAATGACAAGGGCAGATTACTGGTTATGCTTTTCCTTTACCCTCTGCTCTGTCTGTGTGTTACTTCAAGGGTTCTCATGTTGATACTGCCTTTGGGTAGCCACTTTTCCTATATATTTAATGTCTCTCCAATTGTGTCTAGCAGTGGGTTATGGCATTATATAGAAAGTTAGGCATAGAATGATCACAGTTGTACTGGTAACGAAGGCTGGGTTGTAGCCAATCTCAGGGTGAAACCCAAATGTCCAGAAACCAGTAACCCTGAACATGGAGTGGGAAAAGGATCCAGATGAAGAGAAGGTAGTTTGGGCCAAGATATAAGATTTTCAGATTTAATTAAACCAGAGAGCAAGAGGGTTTATAATAGTTTCTGCCTCTATGCTCCTTTGTTCTTCATCTCCATCCAGCCTAAATCCTTTCACTAGGCTCACTTTTTGCCTTCTGCCTAAATAGCCTCATTCTGTCTCATTTCCTCATTCATCAGGTTAACTTTCACATATCCTTTGAGGCCCTATTGAATAACAGTCGTCTCCAGGAACCCTTCACTGACCCCTCCTTTCCCCTAACCCATCTGGGTTAAGATCTCTTCATTCCACTTCTACTAAGTGTTCTCTATGTATTTGATGTTCTGCTTATTTGTCTGCTCTCTGCCCCATTGTGAGTTCCTGATGCCAGGATTGAGCCTGATTATCTGTATCTGTATCCTTAGTATATCATAAATACCTGACACATAGTAAGACTTTGATCAACGTTTCATGAATGAATGAATGAATGAAACTGCAGCCAATTTCAGAGCATGGTTAGCGAAGTTCTTCAAATAGAAGCTCAGAACATTTGTTAGGTGTCTGAGAAGTTGGTAACTTGCTAGAGCAAGGTCTGATTATCTTTTCTTGGTAAGAGCTGAGCCTGACATTTCTTCAGATTTACTGGGAGAAAAGAGCCTAGGAATCTACAAAATATACAGTGAAAGTTGTGGTTTCATCAACTGTTTTTCAGTTATTATACAAGTCAACAAAAATGAAAAGGGATAGTATTCTAGAAGTGTTCAAATGATTAGAATACTCAATATAACAACAGGTTTATCAGTAGTTCTTATACTATTAAATCTCTCTGAGACTCATGAATCTTAAAGGTGGACTGTGTAAACTGCAAACTGGAAGATCTAAGGTCATTTTGGTTCTCTCTACGCTACATAAATTCCAACCTCCCCTTTCAGAGAGGCAAAGATCATGGAAAGTCTTGCTTATTCACCCCTGGGATTTGTGGGAGAAGTGGGAGAAAGTGGCGGAGGCACCTTCAGAGATGAATGTATTAGCCAAAAGGAACAGAGATTGCACAAGCAGAGCAATCGCATTCTCTCTCGCTCATAAGCAGAAGGCACTGGGATGGTGAATGGAGCCCCAAACTAAAGTTAAGAGACCCCCCTCTAGTCTTTGCTATGCCACATAAGCACCTGTGCAACCCTGGGCAGTTACTTGGTTTTTCTGCTTCAGTTCTCTCTTTTGTAGAATGGCTAGGTTAGGCTAGATCTCTGAGACCTTTTTCAGCTTTAGGATTTTGTGTTTCTATAGGATGATTAAAGGATAACTAAAGGAATATAAGTGGGGGGAAAGCATAATGAATTTTATTTTAGAAAAGCTGAATTTGAGCTTTCTGCATTACCTCGAGTAGTCAATGACAAGAACTACTTGAAGTGGAAGTCCAGTCCTTGCAGCAGAGCTGGGAACAGAGGTACAGATTTGGTAGTTTATCAATAGAGGGTACCTGGAACAGTAAGAGTTATGTGACCAGCTAAGCCAGCTGTGAATAAAGAGATTATGTACCAGAATGAATTGGTAACAGCTAAATTCAAATTTATAATTTACTTATATTTTACCTTATTCTCTATTTTAATGGATGGTATTAATAATTAGTGGTCTTCCCTGGTGACTCAGGTGGTAAAAAATTCTGCTTGCTAATGCAGGGTTTAATCTCTGGGTTGGGAAGATTCCTTGGAGAAGGAAATGGCAACCCATTCCAGTATTATTGCCTGGGAAATTCCATGGACAGAGGACAGAGGAACCTGGCGGGCCACAGTCCATGGGGTTGCAAAACAGTTGGACATGCCTTAGCAACTAAACAACAACAATAAAAATTGGTACCATTTGTTGGGTATTGACTATGAACTAGATGTTGAGGTATGTGCTCTACATTTATTATCTCATTTAATATTTACAAATAACTATATGAGGTGTGTATCATCATTCCCATTTTTGAGATGTGGAAACTGAGCATTAGTGTTGGTAAACATCTAATACCTGAGAAGGAACAGGCAAATCCCTGAATTACAGTGGTTGCTAACTACCATGGTGTAAACACTCTCACCATGGCCTATTTCAAGCCAACAGAGGTCACTGAACAGTGAGACAGGAAGAGATGTGCACTATGTCATACTGTCATCATACAGATATAATAGACATATATGCCTTCAAGAGCATAGACAATGGTAAAGCATGATAGTAAAATAATTATGAAGTCATCAGTTTGGGTGTTTGCTACATTTGATAATGTAGCTTACTTAATTTTAAGTTTATATGTTTTAATTTTTTAGCTGGCTGTGTTTAACAACTGGCTTCCATAGTTCCTAAAATTTTAACAACCTGCTCTTGCAAGCTAATATAAGTTATCTCCACTTATAATGATGCCATGACAGGGTAAATAACTTGCTTATGGTCACACTGTAAATGTCTGGACAAAGATTAGAACCTTGATCCATCTAATTCTGAAGACCAGGCTCTTAGCCATTCAGTTCAGTTCAGTTCAGTCGCTCAGTCGTGTCCGACCCTTTGTGACCCCATGAACCCCAGCACGCCAGGCCTCCCTGTCCATCACCAACTCCTAGAGTTTACACAAACTCATGCCCATTGAGTCGGTGATGCCATCCAACCATCTCATCCTCTGTCATCCCCTTCTCTTCCTATCCTCAATCTTTCCCAGCATCAGGGTCTTTTCCAATGAGTCAGCTTTTCACATCAGGTGGCCAAAGTATTAGAGTTTCAGCATCAGCATTAGTACTTCCAATGAACACCCACGACTGATTTCCTTGAGGATGGACAGGTTGGATCTCCTTGCAGTTCAAGGGGCTCTCAAGAGTCTTCTCCAACACCACAGTTCAAAATCATCAATTCTTCTGTGCTCAGCTTTCTTTATAGTCCAACTCTCACATCCATACATGACTACTGGAAAAACCGTAGCCTTGACTAGATGGACCTTTGTTGACAAAGTAATGTCTCTGCTTTTTAATATGCTGTCTAGTCATAACTTTCCTTCCAAGGAGTAAGCGTCTTTTTATTTCATGGCTGCATTCACCATCTACGGTGAGTTTGGAGCCCCCCAAAATGAAGTCTGCCACTGTTTCCACTGTTTCCCCATCTATTTGCCATGAAGTGATGGGACTGGATGCCATGATCTTAGTTTTGTGAATGTTGAGCTTTAAGCCAACTTTTTCACTCTCCTCTTTCACTTTCATCAAGAGGCTCTTTAGTTCTTCACTTTCTGCCATAAGGGTGGTGTCATCTACATATCTGAGGTTATTGATATTTCTCCCAGCAATCTTGATTCCAGCTTGTGCTTCTTCCAGCCCAGCATTTCTCATGATGTACTCTGCATATAAGTTAAATAAGCAGGGTGACAATACACAGCCTTGACATACTCCTTTTCCTATTTGGAACCAGTCTGTTGTTCCATGTCCAGTACTAACTGTTGCTTCCTGACCTGCATACAGGTTTCTCAAGAGACAGGTCAGGTGGTCAGGTATTCCCATCTCTTTAAGAATTTTCCACAGTTTATTGTGATCCACACAGTCAAAGGCTTTGGCTTAGTCAATAAAACAGGGTTTTTCTAGAACTCTCTCGCTTTTTCGATGATCCAGCGGATGTTGGCAATTTAATCTCTGGTTCCTCTGCCTTTTCTAAAACCAGCTTGAACATCTGGAAGTTCACAGTTCACACATTGCTAAAGCCTGGCTTGGAGAATTTTGAGTATACTTTACTAGCCTGTGAGATGAGTGCAATTGTGCGGTAGTTTGAGCATTCTTTGGCATTGCCTTTCTTTGGGATTGGAATGAAAACTGACCTTTTCCAGCCTTGTGGCCACCGCTGAGTTCTCCAAATTTGCTGACATATTGAGTGCAACACTTTCACAGCATCATCTTTTAGGATTTGAAATAGCTCAACTGGAATTCCATCACCTCCACAAGCTTTGTTCATAGTGATGTTTCCTAAGGCCCACTTGACTTCAAATTCCAGGATGTCTGGCTCTAGGTGAGTGATCACACCATTGTAATTATCTGGGTCGTGAGGCTCTTTTTTGTACAGATCTGTGTGTTCTTGCCACCTCTTCTTAATATCTTCTGCTTTCTGTTAGGTCCATACCATTTCTGTCCTTTATTGTACCATTAGACTATCATTTGTAAAACTATAAAGTGCTATATACTATATATGATAAAGAAATTATTGCTGCATTTAAATTTTGTATTTGAGAAAATGTTATATGGTCTTAAGTGTCATCACTCAGGAGGGATTGTAGTGGAAAAGCAGGCATGAAAAGTCACAGTGCAATTTCTGCTTCTCTGGATTAGCTCTTGTGCCTCAGTTTTCCTGTTAAAGGAATGTTTTGCATCCTTTCTGAATCACACTTCAACCCATATAGGGAAAAAATATTGAAGAATTTATGAAAAAGTTTATGAATCTTATAGATAAGACTCATATAAATTTAAATGGTTGTCATAATTATTAGTCTGAATGCAACTTAATACAAGCTGTTTGAAATAAAAGATAAAGAAATAAAACAAAAGCCTATTGTTTAGCATCCATAGATTAATGTAATCTCTGTAGTCAAAATATTTAAGGATGTTTATTATATTAAGTAGTAAAAAATAAAACATCTGGCAACAATTTTTAGATCTTGAAGAATCGGATGACAAAATGATGAGTCTCAGGAGACTCAGACCATATTTCTCCCTCCTGAAAATAAGTTTGAAAAAATTGTAATGCTTTCTGAAAAACTAAACTTATTTCAGTTTCTTTTCCCTATCATAGCAAATGGCACAGAATTTCATGAACTGCTCCTAAAACTCTACTTTAGTTCTTTGGATCTGGGTGAATGAAGCCAGTGGTTAGGACTGTAGTTAGTTGTAAAGCCTCCATCTAACTCAATAAATCTAGACAAAGGAGCTCTGTGGATTATTGTGTTTTAAGAAGAAGTATTGTAGCTGTGATTCTCTTGATTTAAAAGGAGATAAGCCTCCATTATAGCACGGAAGAAGCTGTAAGTAATTGGCCAGTGGGTGGGGAAGAGAGCAACGTAGTATACTCCAGACAAGAATGGTAGAGTTTAGGAAGGGTCAGCCTGCTTCTGCAGATCACAGCTCTGTCTTTGTGCAGTGAGTGCACACATGCAGAACTGGCCCCCATGCTTGCCTTCCTGCTATCTGCAGGCTTCACTAATCTTGTGTTTTAGTTTTATTTTCCTTACACTGAAAAATGAAAGCTGGTTTGTTTTTTTTCATGTTTGGCTGTTCAGTGTTTTTAGATAAATATGGCAATCTTCAACAAAGGACGATATTGACCATGTCCCGCCTCTCCACTTTAGAACTACTAATTCTAATTTACATTCTACACACAATTTACTTGCCAACTACTTGGCCTATTAACAAGCTGTTGTTGCATCATACTTCGCTCCCAGCACAATGTTGTAAAGGGCCTGATGGATAAGATGGGCAGGGATATTACACATGTGCACCTGGGATTATTTTACAAGGCAGAAGGTGCACAGTGCAAAGTGAGGGCTCTGGCTGTTGGTGCTCTGAGATACAAGAGAAAGAGACTGCTCTACCTGAAGCTTCTTCCAGAGCTACCTGGGAGAAGTGCATGGTGAACACAGAGGCGGGAGTGGCCATGAAGAATATATAGACTGGAAAGTACAGGCACATCCAAAGAAAGAGATTGGTAGGTATAATAAGTAGGCCTCTTATCCTATCACCACAGACGACATAATATTTGAAAGCCTGTCAAGCCCTGTTAACACAGATCCTGGGAAGTGTTGCTATTGAAGCCTGTGGCATATTTGAATGCAATAAAACAGAATGTTCCATAATGTTTTGGGAGAAATCCTTCTTTCCAACAGTTCATTCTACTTGCTAAGCCAGGCTTCTTTGAGGTCATCAAGAGGTTATGAAGGACATATGGATATGACTGAAGTCATCACATTACTCATTAGCCACTGGTTACAGTGCTGGTGAGAATGAGAGGAACAGCGGAAAATGGTACAGGAACACACCATGGGCTATGTCTACCTAAGAGGGGTGTTTCTGTCATCGAGGGTCTCGCCCTACATATATCTCTTTTTCTGTGTTGTTGAGCTAACTGATTCAGAGACAATGTTGTAAAGAAGGACTGGAAAATGGGAGTTCAGTAAGATGTGATCCTCACTGAGGAGGGATTTAGCTAGATTGTGCTGCTTAGCCCTTTGGTCTTCTTGCGTGGCTCACTGAGAGCTCACTGCCTTCACAGACCACTCTGTCCTGTTGTGCTGAGACCCAGCCAGGGGCAGACGGAGAGAATTTCCCTGTGGCCACCAAGGTTCCCTGCCCCAATTAGCAGCAGTAGCTGTCTGCTGGGATTGAGACTGGAACACCACTGGTGTGGCCAACTTCCCCAAGTTCCCAACCAATGGGAGCTGAACCAGAAAACAGCAGTGTGGCAGGGCTCCAGTTGTTGTCCAGATTGAAGCCAAAATTACCTCAAAAGTAAACAAAAAGAGATCCGACCCCAAATTTTATAAGAAACCTCTACAGAAAATGCACAGATATCAGCTGTGGCAAAACCCAGCATTTTACCACGGTGAAATGGTTTGCTTTTTCTCTTAGAGAGGAATCTTTAATTTTAGGCTTGTATCCCCATTATTTCAGTGAAGAGAAAGGACAACTAATAGGTGGTTGGCCTAAAAGATTCTGGCAGGAATATCTGAGTCATAAAATATTAGCCAAGCATCTTTTTGGATATTCTAAAATAAACTATGTACAGAACTAAGCACTTCATGCCAGGACAAAACTGAAAAGCTTCTCTCAGAGGTCTCCCTGCCCCTCCCCCTTCCTTTCCTGGATACAATCTTATTGGTTGATAGCACCCAGTTTTTGGCTGCATTACAAGGAACTACTCAGCTGTGGCTGATTTCTGCTATCACTTTTCCCCCCTTGTTCAGGAAATCTTGTTATGAACATGTTTCCAAGACAGCAAGAGAGAAAACGTTTTTTACTTGTTTTGGGGAAGCCATTATTGGAGATACAAGTGTTAGGGTAATAGACTTGTTGTTGTTATTATTTAGTTGTTAAGTTGTATCTAATTCTTTTGCAACCCTATGGACTGTAGCCTGCCAGGGTCCTCTATCCATAACATTTCCCAAGCAAGAATACTGGATTTGGTTGCCAAATCTGGAGATTCGGTTTAGAATCTGGAGATTCGGTTTAGTATCTGGAGATCTCTTCCCCAGGAGATCTTCCCAACCCAGGGATTGAACCTGTGTATCCTGCATCGCAGGCAGATTCTGCTTGGCGACTGGGGAAGCAGGGCAATACACTAGGGCTGAGATAAGGGGAGAAATTTAGAAGTGTTGTGAAGAACAATTGCTCCCATCCCTGGATCTGGAGTTATTCACTATGGGGAGAAACGGTATCTAGCCTTGGTTCTGCCACTGACTGTGTGACTCAAGAACATTCGTTCATTCATTCAGCACTTATGGAGCATCCACTCTGTGTGTGGCACCATATCCAGCACTAGGGACAAACAATGAGGAATAAGTAAGGAATCTCTTCTCAAATCACCCAACTTCTCTAAATACCGTTTCTTCATACTTATGATGTGAGGGATACACTAGAATGATCTCTCAAGGTCTTTTACTTCTAGTTCTTGAATCCTTATTTTTCACTGAGCTCATAATATGCCCAGAAGAACAGTAACAGGAAAACTGATACTCGAAACACATACCAGGTATCATGCTAACTAACCACTTTTATATACATGACTCTGTTTTCTCAAGAGTCTCCTAAAATAAGTATTATTATACCCATTTTATAGATGAGAACACTAAGCATCAGACAGGCTGAGTTGCCTTTTGTTATAAGCGAGAAAGAGACAGACTCAAACCCAGCTCTGCAGGCTCCAAGCCCAGCATTCTTTCCTTGTCCTTTGTTCCCCAGATTTATAACGTCAATTTATCTCCCCTGGACTTTTCTCTGTGAGTATTTATGGAAAACTTATTCAAGAATCCATGGCAATATAATATGAAATACCTAATTTTTGTCTTATGGGTCTTCCATTAGTTTTTCCTCCCTCTTTACCTCCTAAGCTTTTCTTATTCATCTCAAGGGTGATCTTGCCACATCATCTAGGCTGAGTGCTCCCACTTCTTTGCTTCTGCTTGTGCTTTACTTTCAACTTTGAATCATTTTCAATCTTGTCTGTAGCCAAATTCTGTACTCTTTTCCAGACTTTGTCTTACTCCTAAATTTAATTCATCCATCCCCTAATAGTTCTTCAATACAGTAAGAAGTTTAAAAGAAAAGGAGTATAAGATCATCTCCTTGGGGAAAATAAAACATGCACAGATTATAGGAATGTTATATGCTAAAATAGTTACAGACCTGTAAGGGCGAGAGAAGAAAGGTAGCAGGATAGGGCTATAGTCATTGGGACTTAAGGAATAGCTAAGGCTTGATTAGATGAAAAGAAAAAGAGGTGGAGAAAGATTACAAGGTCAGACAAAGAGCAGACAGGTCCACTGAGTATTGGAGAAGTTGGATGCCTTTCTGGCCAGAATGACGAAGTTTGAAGAGTTCTGGAAGCTGGGATGGAACAGTTGAACTGGATGTTATTGCTGAAGAATGTTAATCGGAAGGAGTACTGGATTAAGAATTTGCACATCTGTGTTCTTGTTCTACCAATTTGTAATCTGGAGAAAACTGATCAAGAGATCTGAGTCCCCATTTCCTCATCTCCTGGGGCTATGTCAGTCTATAGATGTCTCAGCTCCTTAGAACAGCCTCTCCTCTTTTACTGTTCCTGCCTCCAGACATTTTGTAGTGTGAGCAAGACCACATTTTGTCTTTTAAGTGTGAGCAGTAAGTTATGAGACCTTTCACGACATAGTATAATCACATATACTCTATGAGAACTTTCACAGTGCTGAAAAACATGATTGTTCACAAAGCTACACAAGTTAAATAATAAAAATTAAGTTATACAGTCTAAATAATAAAATTCAGGCTACACAAGTTAAATAATACTCATATACAAGCATTAAAAATGAAATTTTTAATTGGGAGTTGGGATTAGGAGATGCAAACTAGTATACATAGGATGGATAAACAACATGGTCCTACTGTACAGCACAAGGAACTATATTCAATATCCTGTTAATGAGTGATGTTGAGCATCTTTTCATGTGTTTGTTAGCCATTTTTATGTCTTCTTTGGAGAAACATCTGCTAAGTTCTTTGGCCCACTTTTTGATTGGCTCTTTTATTTTTCTAGAATGGAGCTGCAGGAGTTGCTTGTATATTTTTGAGATTAATTGTTTGTCCATTGCTTCATTGGCTATTATTTTCTCCCATTCTGAAGGCTGTCTTTTCACCTTGCTTACAGTTTCCTTTGTTGTGCAGAAGCTTTTAATTTTAATTAGGTTCCATTTGTTTATTCGTGCTTTTATTTCCAATATTCTGGGAGGTGGGTCATAGAGGATCCTGCTTTGGTTTATGGTGGAGAGTGTTTTGCCTATGTTATCCTCTAGGAGTTTTATAGTTTCTGGTCTTATGATTAGATCTTTGATCCATTTTGAGGTTATTTTTGTGTATGGTGTTAGAAAGTGTTCTAGTTTCATTCTTTCACAAGTGGCTGTCCAGTTTTCCCAGCACCACTTGTTAAAGAGATTGTCTTTTCTCCATTGTATATTCATGCCTCCTTTGTCAAAGATAAGGTGTCCATAGATGCGTGGATTTATCTCTGGGCTTTCTATTTTGTTCCATTGATCTATATTTCTGTCTTTGTGCCAGTACCACACTGTCTTAATGACTGTGGATTTGTAGTATAGCCTAAAGTCAGGTAGGTTGATTCCTCCAGTTCCATTCTTCTTTCTCAAGATTGCTTTGGCTATACGAGGTTTTTTGTATTTCCATACAAACTGTGAAATTATTTGTTCTAATTCTCTGAAAAAGACCTCTGGTAGCTTGATAGGAATTGCATTGAATCTCTAGATTGCTTTGGGTAGTATACTCATTTTCACTATATTGATTCTTCCAATCCACGAACACGGTATATTTCTGCATCTATTTGTGTCCTCTTTGATTTCTTTCATCAGTGTTTTATAGTTTTCTATATACAAGTCTTTTGTTTCTTTAGGTAGAAATACTCCTAAGTATTTCATTCTTTTTGTTTCGATGGTGAATGCAATTGTTTCCTTAATTTCTCTTTCTGTTTTCTCATTGTTAGTATATAGGAATGCCAGGGATTTCTGTGTGTTGATTTTGTATCCTGAAACTTTACTATATTCACTGATTAGCTCTAGTAATTGAAAAGATGCTCAACATCACTCATTATCAGAGAAATGCAAATCAAAACCACAATGAGGTACCACTTTACACCAGTCAGAATGGCTGCCATCCAAAAGTCTATAAGCAATAAATGCTGGAGAGGATGTGGAGAAAAGGGAACCCTCTTACACTTTTGGTGGGAATGCAAACTAGTACTGACACTATGGAAAACAGTGGGGAGATTCCTTAAAAAACTGCAAATAGACCTGCCATATGACCCAGCAATCCCACTGCTGGGCATATACACCGAGGAAACCAGAATTGAAAGAGACACATGTACCCCAATGCTCATCGCTGCATTGTTTACAATAGCCAGGACATGGAAGCAACCTAGATGCCCATCAACTGACGAATGGATAAGAAAGCTGTGGTACATATACACAATGGAATATTACTCAGCATTAAAAAAAATTCATTTGAATCAGTTCTACTCAGGTGGATGGAACTGGAGCCTATTATCCAGAGTGAAGTAAGCCAGAAGGAAAAACAACAATACAGTATACTAACGCATATATATGCAATTTAGAAAGATGGTAATGAGAACCCTGCATGCGAGACAGCAAAAGGAACGCAGATGTATAGAATGGACACGTGGACTCTGTGGAAGAGGGCAAGGGTGGGATGATATGGGAGAATGACATTGAAACATGTTAATTACCATATGTGAAATCAATCGCCAGCCCAGGGTTGATGCTTGGGGCTGGTGCACCGGGATGTCCCAGGGGGAGGGAGTCGGGAAGGGGGAGGGAGGGGGGTTCTGGAGGGGGAGCATGTGTAGATCCATGGCGGTTTCATGTTACTGAATGGCAAAACCAACACAATAAAGTAAAGGGAAAAAAATCCTGTAATAAATCATAATGGAAAAGAACAGAAAAAAATATATATATCTGAATCACTTTGCTGTACAGCAGAAATTGACCCAACATTGTAAATCAACTATATACTTCACTAAAATAAGTTTTAAAATGGAATGTTTCCCCTACCAATTTCAAACTTTAGCTTTAGGACACTCAGTTCAGTTCAGTCGCTCAGTCACGTCCAACTTTTTGTGACTCCATGGATTGCATCACGCCAGGGTTCCCTGTCCATCACCAATTCCTGGAGCTTGCTCAAACTCATGTCCATCGAGATAGTGATGCCATCTAACCAGCACATCCTCTGTCATCCCCTTCTCCTGCCTTCAATCTTTCCCAGCATCAGAGTCTTTTCTAGTGAGTCAGTTCTTTGCATCAGGTGACCAAAATATTGGAGCTTCAGCATCAGTCCTTCCAATGAATATTCAGGACCGATTTCCTTTATGATTGACTAAGTTCCTTAATTAAATATTGAGAATTAAAATTTTAAGACTTGAGACTTTGTGTTTTTTTTTTTAAATTTTCTTTACTTTATTGTGTTGGTTTTGCCTTGCATTGACGTGAATCTGCCATGGGTATACATACGTTGGCCTCCAGAACCCCCCTCCCTCCTCCCTCCCGATTCCCTCTCTCTGGGTCATCCCGGTGCATCTTGTGTTTTAATTTGGAAATGTGGGGCAACAATAAGGTCTTAGGGTTTTCTTTTTAGTTGTGTATGAGTCAAACAGTTAGTGGTGCCAGATGGGGTGGATGGTCTCAAAGATGCTGATCTGGATAAAAATGTGGCCAGGCAAGCTTAGATGATCAGCCAAGACAAAGCAGGCAAGAGCAAAAAGAGCATTATTCATGAGTCTAGGAAAAGTCAATATCCAAAATATTCAAGGAAGCTGTGCTGTTAATTTTAGTGTGTCTACTTGAATGGGCCATGTGTGCTCGTCTTTTGATAAATATTATCCTAGGTTTGTCCATGAGGGTGTTTCTGTATGAGATCAATATTTAAATCAGTAGACTGACTAAAGCAGATTGCCTTCCTCAACATAGGTGGGTCTCATCTAATCTATTGAGCGTCTGAATAGAACAAAAAGGCTGAGAGGGAAAATATACTCTCTGTGCCTGACTGTCTTCAAGCTAGGACATCAGTCTTTGCCTGTCTTCAGACAATACCTTCAGCTCTCCTAGGTCTTCAGCTTACCAACTGCAGATCTTGGGACTTCTTAGCCTCTATTGTTGTTTGAGCCAGTTCCTTATACTCTATCTATGTATGCATGTTTTTTCTTCCTTCCTTCCTTTCCATCTATTGTCTGTCTATCTATCTATCTACTTATCTCCTATTGGATCTGTTTTTCTGGGGAACCCAGACTAACACAGTAGCATTAGTATCCACATCCTAATGGGTGAATGTGAGGATGACACAGACCAGTTATGTGAAAACATACTGAAGCTGAAGCTCTAATATTTTGGCCACCTGATGAGAAGAGCCATCTCACTGGAAAAGACCCTGATGCTGGGAAAGACTGAACATAAAAGAAGAAGAGGGCAGCAGAAGATAAGATATTGGATAGCATCATCAGCTCAATGGACATGAATCTGAGCAAATTCTGGGAGACAGTGAAGGACAGGGAAGCCTGGCATGCTGGAGTTCATGGAATTGCAGAGTTGGACATGTTTGAGTAACTGAACAACAATATGAAAACTGCCTTAAAAGTACCTAGTAAACAATAAGTATTACTTACATGATAGCTATTATGAGCCTTACTGGGCTCCTAGAGCTCACCACAGCCTCTCATGGAACATTTTGGATCCTATGATCAGAAACTTTTTCTTCCAGTCCATGACAAAGGAGTAGGGGTAAGAGGAATTTAACAAATGTTTTCGTGAGCTTTACCAGGAAGTCTTTGAAATCATCTAACGGGACACTTTTAGGCCAGATATCACCTAGAGGCTTGGCTTTTTAACAAGTTAAAAGTACCATGTCCTGGAACAGAAGTCTTTACAAGATATTCACTTTCAACATACATTAGATTTCTTTAGGTATGTGACTGCAAGCCTACTGTGTGAGGAAGAGGACTGAATTTCCTTCTTCTTTCCTTTTATTCATTTTTTTCTGATTACAGAAGAATTATATGCTCATTAAATAAGATTTTTACAACATAGAAGTAACATAAAAGAAAATAAAAACCATCCATAAGCTCAGCATCCAAAGATAAACAATATTTTGAAATGTTTCTAGTTTTTGTTTATTTGTCTATGACACATATATTTTTTAAAACAACATTGAGATCATAATATATACAACTGCTAGTCCTCTATCTCCCTGTCATATTGTGAAGATGACTTGGTATGAGAGTTCCCCCTGATGCTTGTTTTTGGAAAGAGTCTTACTTTCTCATTACTGAATCAGAGCATCATCTTATTGCCCATCCACGACCATTTGTTAGGAAATGAAGTCTAAATAACAGTGCTATTTTAAGATAATTGATTGGGAAATATATTTGATCTTTTGACCAGTAACTATTTTTGAACACTCTCTACCAACTGTTGCTTCTATTAATGTAGATAGTGATAGCTGAAAGAAATCAACATACAAAGCTATAGTAATCAAAACAGTGTGGTACTGCCACAGGACAGACATGTAGAATTGAGAGTCCAAAAATCTATACTGTTATGGCTAACTGATTTCCAACACAGGTGCCAAGACTATGCAGTTGGGGAAAGAATATTCTCTTCAACAGCTGGTGCTGGACAACTGGATTATCCATGAAAAAAATGAAGTAGGTTTCCTACCTCATACTACATACAAAAATTAACTGAAAATAGACCATTGACCTAAATATGAACTAAAATGACAACACTCAGAAGAAAACACTGAAAATAAATCTACATGATCTTAGATTTGGCAATGGATTATTAGATATGACATCAAAAGCATAAGTAACAAAAGAAAAAACTGAGAAAATGGACTTCGTCAAAATAAAAAACTTGTGTATCAAAAACTTGGAATTTAGAAAGATGGTAACGAGAACCCAGCATGCGAGACAGCAAAAGGAACGCAGATGTATAGAACAGACTTGTGGACTCTGTGGATCAGGGCAAGGGTGGGATGATATGGGAGAATGGCATTGAAACATGTTAATTATCATATGTGTAATCAATCGCCAGCCCAGGATTGATGCTCGGGGCTGGTACATCAAGATTTCCCAGGAGGAGGGAGGAGGGAGGGGGGTTCTGGAGGGGGAGCATATGTAAACCCATGGCAATATCATGTCATTGTATGGCAAAACTAATAAAAAATAAATAAATAAATAAAAACACTTGTGTATCAAAGGACATTATTAAAAAGTGAAAAGACAACCTAAAGAATGAACAAAATATTTCCAAGTCAATATCTAAGGGTCTAGAATCCAGAGTATATAGGAACTCTTATAACTCAACAAATGACAAACGACCAGTTAAAAAATAATCAAAGGACTTGAATAGATATTTCCCTAAAGAAGACATTCAAATGACTAATAAGCACGTGAAAAGATTTCAATCTTATTAGTCATTGGGCTTCCCTGGTAGCTCAGCTGGGAAAGAATCTGCCTGCAATGTGGGAGACCCCAGTTCAACTCCTGGGTCAGGAAGATCTGCTGGAAAAGGGATAAGCTTCCCACTCCAGTATTATTGGGCTTCCCTGGTGGAAGCCCAGCTGGTAAAAAATCTGCCTGCAATGCAGATGTCATTAGGGAGATGCAAATCAAAATTATGATGAAGTACTACTTCAAACTCAGGAATTTTTTGAAAAAGGAAAATATGAAAAAATAAAAAATAAATTATGACAAAGATGTGGAGAAATTAGTACCCTTGTAGATTACTGGTGAGAATGTAAAATAGTACAGCCACTGTAGAAAATATTTTGGTGGTTCTTTAAAAAGTTAAAAGTAGAATTACCATATGATCTGACAATCTCAGTCCTAGGTGTATACCCAAAGGAATTTAAAACTGGTATTCAAACAAATAGATGTACGTGTATGTTCACAGAAGCACTATTCAAAATATCCAAAAGATCTAAAACTGATAAGTGGATAAACAAAATGTGGTATATCTATAAAATAGAATATTATTCAGCCATAAAAAGGAATAAGGTACTGACTCATACTATATCGTGAACTTCAAAAACATCAGGACAAGTGAAAGAAACTAGACACAAAATGACCACATACTGCATAATTCCACTTGTAAGAAATATTTACAATAGGTAAATCCATAGAGACAGAAAACAGATTAGTGATTGCCAGGGGCTAGGGAAGATGTGTAATGGGGAGCAACTTCTTAATAAGTAAAAGGATTATTTTTAGTGTGATAAATATGTTTGGAAACTACATAGAAGTTGTGACTGTACAAAGTTATGATTCGTTAAGAGACTTTAAGTGACTAATTTTATGTTATATGAATTTTACTTCAATACAAAATAGAATAACAAGTTAAATAGATTTACCATGGTGATCACTTCACAAAACATACATATAAAAATTAAAATAAAGAAATCAAGATTGGAATATGTGTTTCCTTTTTATGTCTGCAACATGTTATGGTTTCAATTTTAAAACACAGTAGCAAAGTCATAACACATCTTTAGTTATTACTATCTCTGGGTTTTATTAGAGGTGATGCTAATGGGTTCTCCCATCATTTTCACCAACTTTGTACAATTCAGATTTCAGTCCAAGGCTTCAGGAACATTGCAAACAGCTGCAGTGGGATAATGCATCTGACTATCAATGACATGCCAACTCTGACGGACAACTGTGTAAAAGTAGGTATTTGGTAACTACATTTTCTTAGTCCCATTTGGTAGGCACATTTTCTAGTGGCTTGAATTATTGAAAAATATGAATGGGCTTTTCATTGTAGTTGATGTTTATAATTATGAAATTTATGCACACATTTGAACATTTGAATCTTTAAATACCCTAAGAAACTTCATTTCACATTTAGGATATTTTTATTTCAATGATATTGCAATCAAATCTTACAAAATTATACGTAAGCTTAAGCATAAACCTTAAGTATAGTTCTACATATTAAGCTTCTAAATGTACTGATTCCTTTCAGCATTCCATTGTCTCGTGTTTTCCTATCTTTTGTAATATCATTTACAAAAGTAGTTGACTCCTACTCATTACTCAAATGTAAGTGTAGTAAAGAATATTGGAAAAAGTAAAAGTTCCCATTTTCTTTGACAATAGGACAACTTAATAGTTAATGTGTCCGTTTTTGAAAAGACTGAGAAAAAATAATCTCATGACTTTGATAAATGTGTTCTATATAATCTGATTAATTTTTTATTTTTTTTCTTCTAAAGGCTTTAGCTGAAAAATGCCATCGTATTTCATCAGTAGTTTTCATTGGTGCACCACATATTTCCGATAATACTTTCAAAGCTCTTTCTGCTTGTGACATCAAAAAGATCCGATTTGAAGGTGTGAGATATTAAAAAGTAGTTTAGCATTAATTTTTACTTTTAATCTTGTGGTGATTCAAATACAATACTTAACTTTTTCTTTTCTTTTTTAATAGGAAATAAAAGGATTACTGATGCATGCTTCAAACTTATAGACAAGAGTTATCCAAATATCAGTCACATTTACATGGTAGACTGTAAGGGAATAACAGATGGTAGCCTCAAATCACTCTCACCTTTGAAGCAACTCACTGTGTTGAATCTGGCAAACTGTGTAAGGTAAACAGTCATTCAGTCAAGAAACACTGATTATCTAGAATGTTCCAGGCTTCCTTAAGATGCTTGTAGGTTAGTATAGTAAACATGAAAGTCAGGGATCTAAGTTCAGGTAAGTGCAGAGTTCAGTGGTAAAACGAAGGAGGGGCACCCAACACAGATTAGTTATATGTGGGCACTGGGAGACTATCAGGGAATGCTCAGGATATGTGGAATCACAGGCTCTTGTAAGATTAAATGAATTCACTAGAACATTTGTGGGCTACTTATCCTAGCGAAGGTTCTCACAGCTAGTTCAGTTAATAGGTCTTTTTCCCAAATGGACTTTCTGACTTGCCTATGAAGAACCAATCTTACTGAAGTGTTTCCTCTTGGGTACTAGTTAGATCTTCCTCTTTATGGATCTGGTCACAGATAGCAAGTTCTTACTGAAACCCTTTTTTTCACCTGAGTTACAAATAGGCTTCTAACCTGGCATTCTCAGGAGGGCAAGGATTAAATTCTTGCTAAAATTTCTTCCCCAATTGATATCTCAGCCTCTTTCCTAGGTAAATTTAAAATATTATGGGGCCAGAAGACAACAAAATAGCATGTGGTCTACAAAGAAATTGGTTAATAGTTTGGATAACATAAGACAAGTCAGAGTAATAAACTAAGCTAAACAAAATCTTGACCCATGGTCCCTATTATTAAAATGGGGAGGCACCAAGGGTTGGGAGGGAAAGCAAAGAGAGGATTTGAAATGGGAAAAACCTGGATTAGGAAATGAAGCCTCTAGTTAACAGCCAATAAGGAACTGAGGCCTCCTATCAACAGACATGTAAGTGAAATTTAGAAGCAGATTCTCCACACTCAGTAAATCCTGCAGATGACTAAAGCCCCAGTTGATATCTTGTAGTTGTAAGCTCATGAACAAGCTGGCATCATCATGGAAGCACAATATGGAAGCTATTATACAACAGCTAATGGACTTCCCTGGTGGCTTAGCTGGTAAAGAATCCACCTGCAGTACAGGAGACCTGGGTTCTATCCCTGGGTTGCGAAGATCTCCTAGAGGAGGGCATGGCAACCCATACCAGTATTCTTGCCTGGAGAATCCCCATGGACAGAGGAGGCTGGTGGGCTGCAGTCCATGGGGTTGCAGAGTCGGACACGACTGAGCGACTAAGAACATAACAGTTAATCCTATTTGTATTAATATGAAATAAAATTGAATTGCATGCATATATTTCATTCAGGCTTCTGTAGGTTAATTAATTTTTAAAAATAAATGGAGGTTTTTATGCTTCTAGCAGTATAGTTGACAAAACACTTCAAAGGACTCCTTACTATGAATACAAACAATTTAGATTCTTGATGAAACATATTTTCAATACACTGCTGAGCCTACAAAGAGTAAGAGAAATATCCAGCTCATGATTCATCACCATCCTCTCAATGAGCAGACTCTCTGAGATGAAGAGTGAAGAGCAAGCAAACATAAAAGGTGGAGCTGCTATTAGCATAAACGTTCATTTCAATATTGGCATTGACAGAATCAATTTTAGTAAGACTCAAGATAGGGAAGCAGGATGAGACTTCTTCAGCGTTTGGACCCTTCAAAAGGGACAAAATAGTCTCAAGTAGATAGTACCCAATCCCCTGGAAGAAGTTATCTCCAAGCTTTTTTGAAGGAAAGCATCTTCTTTGAAGCATCCAGGATTCCCATAGGTTAAGATCAAATAAATAGATGCTCACAATTAAAGACCATCAAATGTATGAAGATATGAGTCATCAAGTGTACAAAGATATGCAAAATAAATTTGAGTTGAGTAATTCAGATATTAGAAGAATCAGTCATAGAATATTAAGTAACTATGTATAAAATGTTTGAATAAATAGATAATAGAACCAGAAATATGAGCAGGAAACAAAATATAATAAAAATAACTAGACTAGCCATGGACGTAAAAGACATTTGCCCCTTGGAAGAAAAGCTATGACAAACCTACAGAACATATTGAATAGTAGAGACATCACTTTGCCTACAAAGGTCCATATAATCAAAGCTATGGTTTTTCCAGTAGTCAGGTATGGATGTGAGAGTTTGACCACAAAGAAGGCTGAGCGCTGAAGAACTGATGCTTTCGAACTTTGGTACTATAAAAGACTCTCAAGAGTTCCTTGAACAGCAAGGAGATCAAACCAGTCAATCCTAAAGGAAATAAACCCTGAATATTCACTGGAAGCTGAAGCTCTAATACTTTGGCTACTTGACACAAAGAGCCAACTCTTTGGAAAAGACCTTGATGCTGGGAAAGACTGAAGGCAGGAGGAGAGGGTGATGACAGAGGATGAGATGGTTGGATGGTATCACTGATTCAACGGATAAGAGTTTGAGCAAACTTCAGGAAACAGTGAAGGACAGGGAAGGTTGGTGTGCTGTGGTCCATGGGGTCACAAAGAGTCAGATATGACTTAATGACTGAACAACAACTTGAAAAACTAACTTTTAGAAATAAAAATATATGATATAGTTATTGAAATAAAATGGGTTGGTAATCAGCAGATTAGAACTCAGTGAAGAGAGAATACAAAGTTGGAAGATAACTGAAGATATGATAGCAGAGTGAAAAAGTAAAAAGAAAAATGTAATAGAGTATAACAAAAGATAGAGAGGTTTAATATTAGAGTTTTAGATTAGATTTTTAAAAATTAATCTATAGAAGATACACTTAAAATGGGAAATCTGAGAATCAAAGCATATATTTTTCTCAACCACATATCAATCCTTCAAAAAATGGACTGTGTATAAAGTTTTAAAGCAAGTCCTCACAACTTGTATAGTACTGGTATCAGCAAACTATATTCTCTTACTATAGTGCAATTAAATTAGGAATCAGTAATAGAAAGCTACATTTTAAAAATGTTTATGATTTAAAATGAAGATTCCAGAGCATCAGAATCACCTGAAAAGCTGAATAAAACTACACATGCCCAAGCTCTATCCCAGAGCTACTGAATCTGAATATCTAGGGATGGAACACCAACTTACATATTTTTTTAAAAAGCAACATGGGTGCTTTTAATGCACAGCCAGGTTTAGGACTAACTACATTAGCCCATCAACTTGGCCATTATGTGAAAAAATCCTTTCCACAGATATTTATGCTTCCTGGATTATCATCTAAATTTATATATAATACATACATATAAACACAGATGCACGTCAGTGTGTGTGTGTGTGTGTGTGTGTGTGTGTGTGTGTGTGTATAAATGTGTGTTTTCAGGCTATTTTTTCTGTTTCAATCACTCATCTGAATTCTATCTAATCCTGTACAGTATTTTATTTGTAAAAATGGGGAAACTAAAGAGTATATACTAAGGATTGTTGTGAGGATAAAATATATCAACTCATATAATATGTTTAGAATATGTCTGGCACTTAATAAACACTCAATAAGTGTTATCTATTATTATTATTATAGCTTAATAAATTCTTTACCATCTGAGCCACCAGGGAAGTCCATGAAATCAGAAGACAATTGCTTCTTGCCAGGAAAGTGATGACAAACCTAGACAGTGTGTTGAAAAACAGAGACATTACTATGCTGACAAAATCCTTATAGTCAAGGCTATGGTCTTCTCAGTGGTCACATATGGTTGGGAGAGCTGGACCGTAAAGAAAGCAGAACGCCAAAGAATTGATGCCGTTGAACTGTGGTGCTTGGAAGACTTCTGAAAGTCCCTTGAGCAGCAAGGAGAGCAAACCAGTCAATCTTAACGGAGCTCAACCCTGAATATTCACTGGAAGGACTGATGCCGAAGCTGAAGCTCCAGTATTGTGGTCAACTGATGTGAACAGATGACTCATTGGAAAAGTCCCTGATGCTAGGAAAGATTGAGGGCAGAAAGAGAAGAAGGCGTCAGAGGATGAGACAGCTGGATGGCATCACTCATGCAATGAACATGAACTTGGGCAGACTCTGAGAGATGGTGAGGGATGGGGAAGCCTGGCATGCTGCAGTCCATGGGATTGCAAAGCATCAGACAGGACTGGGCAACTGAACAACAACAAAATACATTCTAATATCTGACAGACTGAAACTCTCTTCATGAGTTATCTTCTTTTAAATTATTAGATATTTTTGCCAGTTTATTCTTCCAAATGAATATTAGAATAATTTTGTCACATTTCAGAAAAAAATCCTATTGAGATATTAATTGAAATTATGTTAAATACACAAATTTTGGAAAGATATATAGTTTTATAATACTTACTTGAGTTTATCTTTCTTTGTCCAAGAATTATTTACTAAAAATGTATTCAGATATCTAAGTAGTTTTTATCTAATTATAATTTTGTTACTTTTAGTTTTATAACATTGTGGTACAAAAATGTGACCTCTGTCTTTTGGAGTCTTTATTTAGGGGTAAGGCTAATGGGAAGGTTGATGGTTAAGTTGTTTATCATGTTGAATATACTTTAATAGTTCATGGAATTTAAATTACATTAATTATAATAATTTTTATGTCCCATTTTTGTTTGTCAAAAGCCAAGTCTAATACAAAATTGTACCTTAATTATGTTCTTTTTGAATTCCTAATTATTTTTCCTTCAATTTGTATTTATGCTATATTATGTTTGCATAAAGGGGCTTCCCTGCTGGTTTAGATGGTTAAGAATCTGCCTGTAATGTAGGAGACCCAGGTTGGATCCGTGGGTCCAGAAGATCCCCTAAAGAAGGGAACAGCTGCCCACTCCAGTATTCTTGCCCAGAGAATTCCATGGACAGAGGAGCCTGACAGGCTGTAGTCCATGGTTTCGCAAAAAGTCAGACATGACTGAGCCACTAACACTATATGTTGCATAAAAAGTCTTGACTTGGATTTTTGTCTTCATAGTAGTATTTTTAAGAATTATTTGGTTAAAAGGTAATTTTTTAAAAGACTGTAGGATGACTTAGTTTTTTTATGATTAGGCTTATGAATATACTTAATATTCAGAAATTTGTAATCCATATTCAAAGGCAACCAAAATTTAGAGTAAGATTTGATTTACAATGACCATAAACATGACTTTGCCTCTGTGTGTGTGTGCTTAGTCGCTCAGTCGTGTCCGACTCTTTTGTGACCCTATGGACTGTAGCCTGCCAGGCTCCTCTGTCCATGGGGATTCTCCAGGAAAGCGTACTGGAGTGGATTGCCAAGCCCTCCCCCAGGGGATCTTCCTGACCCAGGAATCAAACCAGGGTCTCCTGCATTACAGGAGGATTCTTTACCAGCTGAGCTACCCAGGAAGCCCGGAATTGCCTATAAATGTTCCAAAGCAAATAGATTAATTTAAAATGTTAAAAAAGAAAAAAAATCAAATTACCAGAAAAAAAAATCAGACTGGCCTTGGATTTTTCCTCTGTAACAGAAAATAAAATCAGACTGGCCTTGGATTTTTCCTCTGTAACAGAAAATATATTTATAATTGATATTTTATTAATATTGTTTATACTGCTATATTTATATGTTTGGTATTTCTCCTGCAGAGAAGAAATCCAAGACCAATCTGATTTTTTTAAATTTATTTTATTGAAGTATAGTTGATTTACAATGTGTTAATTTCTGTGGATAGTAAGATTTTTTTTAACACATAACACATATATTTATAAATTGCTAGATCACACACACATATTTTAAATTGCCACGTTATTACACCATTTTACTGTACATAATTTCATGGCAGGGAAGAATATGATCTCCAAATTCCACACCCATCCATATTCTCTTCATTGGGGGTTAATCCTAATCAATATAAAACTACCCTGTTAGTCTTGTTTAATATTTTTACTAGCATAGTATTTTAACTGAACTGCCTTCCCTGTGTTAATTTTATTTAATTTGCCTAATACTACTTCACAATTTCCTTCTTCTTGTCATTTTATTAAAAGTGTGTTTCTTGTTGACTATAACTTAGAGAATCATTTATAAATCAGGACTTATGGGAGGGGTGGCACTGACACACAGGTGTCTCTGATTAAGGACAATTTGGGAAGACTGAGGTCAAGGTCTTCTTATAACATCAGGTTTTGTCTGCTTCAGAAAGGATCTATAGGTAACTTACTGGTTTTTTTCTAGTCCAGCTAAACTGACTTGTACTTAGCGGAAATTCCTCCAAAATTTTGATAGTAGTTTGAGTGTAAGTATTGGTTCTCCCTATCCTAAGTTTTGGTCTTTTTCTTTTGCAGGAGATTGCAACAGGCACTATTTAACATGATCAGACTTGAACTTCAGGGAAGAAATCTTGCAGGCCATCTGTTTTATTAATAGTCATGCCACCTAATTAAATTAACAGGAATGGCATTTTTATTAATACTGCCATTACTATCATTTATATATTTTATATTAAACTAAAAGCTATATAACCAAATTTGGTTTACAAATGTGGACAAAATATCAGATAGAGATATTACCTTGCTATTTTGGAATGTACTGGGTGTAGTAGCTCTTATTTTAATAGTCGGTACATATTTACACATAAAATCACATGTAGAGCTTTCCTTATTCTTTCCTACAGAATTGGTGATATGGGACTAAAGCAATTTCTAGATGGTCCTGCAAGCACAAAGATAAGAGAATTAAACTTAAGTAACTGTATCCACCTGGGTGATGCCTCCATTGTAAAACTATCAGAACGGTAAGATAAAACAATAATATTATACATATATTATTAGTAATTGTATATCTGTTGATACGAGAGATCAGAGATGGACTTTTGAAACCATTTGGAAAACATCAGGGACACCTAGAAGCTGGTCCAATATTCAGTTAAACCAAGTAAGATCTTGGAGTTATAAATTGAATTAATCTTTTTCTATCTCTGTTTATTACTAATTTTACCTTGGGAGAAAGTTTGATATAGAATCACTCAAGAAGTTATAAATAGCTATACCTGGGTGACTTATCTGTCCTTTTCAAGAACATTGTCTTTATGTAAACGTTTACTCCAGTGTATCCCAAGGGATATTCTAGTGGCTGAATTTATATTTGAACCTCTTTACTTGTTAAAGATTTTATGTACACTAGAGGGTGAAGTCCAATTCTTGTAGTAAATGTGTAAGGAAAAGAGAGATTTAACTTTGTCCTTTAGTGGTTATTCATCTTGGTATTTATATGAGTTTTTTTGCATGCATGTGATTTTTTTTTCTTATCAGAAATTGCAATATGAAATGAAATCACAGGAAAAATACTTCACTCAGCTGTGTAATGTCAACTATTTCCACTTTTAAGCTTACTATTAACATTAACATTATTATGAGAAAAATAAAATCCTTGTTTCAATAGCATTTGCTTTCCCCAGATAGTTTTTATGCAAAGGAATTGCTATTTGACAGGGTGATGAAAGTTTAATTTTTCATGCTATTTTCTTTCAGGTGCTATAATTTAAACTACTTGAGTTTACGGAATTGTGAACATGTGACTGACCTAGGAGTTGAATTTATTGCAAACATCTTTTCCTTGGTATCAGTTGATCTCTCTGGAACAGACATCTCTAATGAGGTAAAAAAAAAATGACTTCTATTGTTTTCTGTAACATAATCATTTTCCATTTTGTAAACAATGGAGAGAACAACAATTGTTTCTAAAATTATTGGATTATAAAGGGTAAGTTTGGGAAAATTTTTTCTGGAATAGTGATGGTTGAGGTTATTTGTAAATCAATGGTTTTGTTTCTACTTCTCTGAGAAGTCCTACCATACAGGTAAATACAGCAACTTCTTTGTGTACATCTGCAGCCTCAGTGTACCCTTTACCATGACCTCTTTCTCACCACATTACTGGTACCTGTGTTATATGTCCATCTTTCCCCACACATTCAGTAGGCTCTTTTAAATAAAGAACTGTGTCTATTTATTGGTACAGTTGTTTCTCTTCTTTATCTAAGAGTAAATTTAGATTTGGCCTCCATTCTGCTAGCTGGTCTCCTCTCCTCTTACTTGAAGTGTTGTTGTTGGTGGTGGTTTAGTTGCTAAGTCGTGTCTGACTCTTGCGATCCCATGGACTGTAGCCTGCCAGGCTCCTCTGTCCATGGGATTCTCCAGACAAGAATACTGGAGTGGTTTGTCATTTCCTTCTCCAGGGGATCTTCCCAACCCAGGAATTGAATCTGGGTCTCTGGCATTGCAGGCAGCTTCTATATGAACTAAGGAGTACTGTCTAAATGTAGAATGAGATGGGGAGGTCGGGATAGTTACATGTAGTCAACTCATTATGGTGAAATCAAGCCTGGTTTTCTCAATGCTGTCTTTTGTCCAAGGTGGAATCTCCTGAAGTGTCTCACGGCCCATCTGGTCTTTGGTTTCCTTCCAGGGAAATCCCAGATGTATATTCCCTGTCCCAGCTCCAAGGTCCCCTCAGGTTTTGGGACTCCTTTGTCGTATGTGCCTTGCTCTGGGCCCCTCTGGGTCATCCTGAGGTGTGGGGACTCTGTGAGGCCTTCTTAGGTCCACAGTGGCAGACATCCCCTGCAGACATTTTCCCACTTTTACGTCTGGGTGTATTTGTTCTCAGACCCATGCCTCACCCTTCTTATTCTCCTACAGAGTGGCTGACTTAAGTTAGTTAGATTCCAGCTGGGTTTGGTGCTTCTAAGGTATCTGTGAACAACAGGAGGGTCGGAAGCAGGGAGAGGCCAGGGTTTTTGTCTACCTTTCCTTGCATTATTATTATCAGCTGCATTTCTTTTGTGATCTACTCCCTTTGGTCAGGATTGTTGTGGTTCCAGTTTCCCACATGACCTTGGACTTTGGTCTGTCAGAAACACCATCTCTTTCCATTGTCCTTCCAGCATAGGCATGGTACATTAGGCTCCTGAGGTGTCTAATACCTATTAGTCAATTTTGTTTCAAGATTATATTTCCTCAGTTTTAAACAAGAGTTGTTTTAAATTTTTCCTCATTAGATTTTAGCTGGTACAATGATGAGCATAGAGAAATTCTGATCCCTTGTTGCTTTTCACAAGCATACCAGGGAAAGATAGAATGAGTTCTCATGTACTCTTATATTCCCAACCTATCAGGAGATAGGATCCAGAGAGGTCTGGAAGTGGGCCCTGTACCCCAGCATCTCATCCTTTTGCTTCCCGTTGGCTCTCCCTTCCCCTCTTCTTCCTCAAGCTCCCCTCCTTCCTGTGCTCCTTTCTCCCTTCCCCTCCCCTTTCCCTTTTCTTCTCCTCTGTCCTCTTCTCTTCCTTGCTCCCTGTCTTTTCTCTTGGCATAGATTCTTTGTCTAATCTGGGGGTGGAAGGCATGTTCCAACTGATTACATGGTTTTTAAAAACGTCAAGCTCCAAGTCTTTCAGGGTTTAGAATTTTAAGCTTACAAGTCCAGCATGTTTTTCTGCTCTGCTGTTCTGTAAAAACCCTTCCCTGACACATATAAGCAGAAGGCCCAGCTGTTGTCTGAAGGATCACAGGGCAATGAGAAGGATCAAAGCACGTTATAAATTACATCAAAATATAATTCCACCACAGCACTCCTCACAAGCCTGAAGTATCTGGTGAACATTTGTTGAATTAACGAAAGGAGGTTTAGATGCTCTATCCTAGTTTTTCGCATTTGTGAAAAACTCAGTTTTTATTTTCAAAGATCATATATTAAAATTTTTATCAACTGAGGATAAGTATAAAATTTAGGGATATAGCCTCAAGTCCCTTTCACTGTTTTTATTTTCTTGTAAAAAAAAATTAAACAATCTGAAAGAATACCTGTGGAGAAGAAAGTTAGTTGTTTTCTGCTAAAAGATGGAAAAATTAGTCTTCTGAAGGCTATTGTTTCCTTCCTTCAAGTCAGTTAAATTCTGACCTAAAAGGCAAATGACTGACAACATGAGGTACAACAGCTCTGGAAGCTAACCTCAAACAGTCAAATTAAAATGAGTCAGCCCAGATGTCAAACTGGGCAGCTAACACCAGCCTGGACTGTAGGTGTGATGAAGTGCAAATATGATTACAGATTTAACACTTAGGATTTAAACTCTGGAATGTTAAAGATATTACCAGAGGTCAAATATGACCTTTTATACCTTTGGGAAAAGATAGATTATGTTTTCTAATAATTATGTTCACTCATGATTCTTTTCAATAGTGAGTTTTCAGTTTGAATCATACTATATATTTAGTTAATAAATATTTATTCTGACTACATTGTGCTCAGTGCTAAGGGTACTGGAATGAGCAAAACAGACCTGGCCCCTCGTCTTAGCCTTATATTCTAGTGGAAGACACATGTAGAACAATGGTTATAAAACAAGACAGGTGCGGGAAACAAACAGAAGGGAAACTTAACCTGAATCAAAGTCAGAGAAGACCTTCTTTTACAAGAGAAGGACAAGGGGTATGTGGTAAGTCACAGAAACAGCTTGCACAAAGATAAAGAGGTTGAAAGTATGGTGGCATTAAGGACATCTGCACATTTGGATATAGCTTGATTGTGAGGACAGTGGTGAGAGATAATGTTTGACAGGTAGGCAGGGGCCAGGTCATGAGGGGCCCAGGAGCCACAGTGATGAATTTGTTCTCTGCCTTGTTGGCAATAGAAGGACATTCAGTATTGTCAATTAGGCCATAACGTATTAAAACTGAAATTTTGAAAAGATCACTCTATCTGCTGGAGAGACATGGGAATAATGCACTAGGGCTTCTCTAGTGGCTCAAGCAGTAATGCCAGAGACCTGGGTTCAATCCCTGGGTCAGGAAGATCCCCTGGAGAAGGAAATGGCAACCCATTCCAGTATTCTTGCTTGGAGAATCCCATGAACAGAGGATCTTGGCAGGCTACAATCCAGGGGGTCACAAAGAGTCAGACATGCCTGAGCGACAAAGCATAAACGGTCAGTGACTGATTATAAAGCAGTGCTCCAGGTGAAAAATTATGAGGGTCTGTATTAGGGCTAGAACCAAGGAGATGGTGGTAAGGCTGGCATGGCAGATTTGAGAGACAGTTGGAGAAAGAATAAATGGGAACTAGAGACAAAATGAATATGGAGGTAAGGAAGACAAGGAGAAAATCAAGGATGATGCCAGCTTTTTGGCTTGAGTGTCTGTATAAATGGTGGTATCCCTTACTGAGCTGTGGCCTTTCCACAGTGGGAGGAGAAGGATTGCTACAGGTTGGGGAAATTGGCATATTTAGTTTGAGTCATTGGCAAGACAGCTTTACAGACATGTAGAAGAGCTCTAGAAATAAGCAAGGAAATCACTGAAATTTACTACTTGACGGTAGAAGGGCTCTTTAAGGTTGCATGGGTAATGGGTCTTTATGTTCGGAAAATCATGGATGCTCATGAGGAAGTTAATCAGCAAAGAAAAAACTATAGATATTTAGAAATCAAGCAATATATTTAACTGAGAGAACTAATTTAAATGGGGACAGCAAGGAAGAGAACAGTTACTTCAAACTTTATACATTCCTTTTAATAATTTTATTGTCTTCAGCCATTCCTTTTGGGGAAAATAGTGACTAATCAATTACATCATCCAAGAATAAAAGTTGTTTAGGAAGTTATCTAATAAGCATATTTTACAGAAAGAGGAAGGATATCAATTTTCATCTTCCAATATAAAGAGAATAGGGTTTGTAAGTGAAGGAAATAGCTTACTAATGTGATGATATTTTATGGTATCTTTAAAAATCTTTAATTTTCTATAGCTTTTTCTTAATATCTAATTCAGTGGGATGTTATTCATTCCCTATTACCCCAGAGGATTGTTTGATTATAAGATTATATTTCCACGTATATGGGAACATGTTTTCTGCTAGTTAGGAGAATTATCATTTACTGAAGACCACAGGATCCCCAGTTAGGGCAGTTAAATCTGTTGTTTAGGTTGCCTTAGTCACCACCCATACTTGTTTAAAGGAAAAATGAGTCAGAGCTATGTTCCAGACATATGCTTAGACAGTGGTTTAAGAAGACTCTTTCATTTGCCTGATTTTCAAAATTTTTCACCATGAGCACTAGAAAAAATGTTCACCCTAAGTGTCCATTGTGTAGGTCATCTCCTGGCATCCCCTCACTAGAATTTAACACCCAGGAGGCTGAGACTTAATTTTGTTCACTGCTGTTTTCCCAGAATCCTGAGGGTAGTAGATGCTTGATAAATATTCACTGAATGAAGGAACAAATGCTGAGCTCTACACTACCAAATATGAGTAAGTTTTGTTCCCTGCAGCCCAATTTGGAAGAGTAAATGTGACTCATTTAAATATGGTATGGCAGATGGAGTGATAGAGGATACTGAGAAAGGGATCTATTAACTCAGCCAGTCTAACACAAAAACATGCCTATGCTTGCTTATTCAGGGAACGTTATGCAGCTTAGTATCGCTAAAATATACTGTCAAAAGGAGATGTTACCATGGGAATATCATGCTATGCCAAGGAGTCTGGACTTGAATCAATGGATGATGTAGTAGCACCTAGAAGGGGAGTCACAGTCATGGTCAGCCTCCCATTTTAGATTATCTGGGTTATTCTATTTGCTTGGGCTCTAAAACCATTGCGGATGATGACTGCAGCCAAGAAATTAAAAGATGCTTGCTCCTTGGGAGAAAAGCTATGACAAACATAGACAGCACATTAAAAAGCAGAGATATCACTTTGTTGACAAAGGTCTATATAGTCAAAGTTGTACAGTTTTTCCAGTAGTCATGTATGGATGTGAGAGCTGTACCATAAAGAATTAATACTGAAGAATGAATGCTTTTGAACTGTGGTGCTAGAGAAGACTCTTGACAGTCCCTTGGACTGCAAGGAGATCAAACCAATAAACACTAAAGTAAATCAACAATGAATGTTCATTGGAAGGACTGGTGCTGAAGCTGAAGCTCTAATACTTTGGCCATCTGATGCAAAGAGCCAACTCCTTGGAAAAGACCCTGATGCTGGGAAAGATTGAGGGCAGGAGGAGAAGGGATAACAGAGGATGGGATGGTTGGATGGCATTACTGATTCAATGGACATGAGTTTGAGCAAACTCTGGGAGAGAGTGAAGGACAGGGAAGCCTGGCATACTGCAGTCCATGGGGTCACAATGAGTTGGATACAACTTAGCAACTGAACAACAACAAATTCTCTGGGGGATAGATTGGAGGGGAAAGCAGTGGGAGTTATTTCAGTAGTTAAAGAAAGAGATGAATTTTTTTAACTAGGTCAGAGTAGTAGTGTGGAAAGAACAATGTCAAGACTACTTAGGAGGTAAAACGGAAAGAATTTAGTGACTGACTAGATGGGGAAGATAAGGGCCTAGAGGTCGAGAGGATAAGAATGATTCCAAATCTGACTTTGGGTGGATGGAGGTCCTACCTCAAAGAAAGTTAGGTAATGCAGGAAAAGTTACAGGTTGTGAGGGAATAGTGGTTTCAGTTTTATCAGAATGAGTTAAAGTGTGTGGGATATTCAGGCCAAAGGCTTGGGGGAGAGATCCTGAAAGAAGACTCAGATTTTTAGGAGTCATCAGCATGGAGGTTTGTATGTGGCAAAGATCCTGAGAGAGTGTAGGGAGTAAGGAGAAATGTGTACCTGGGAGGAACACAACAGAAAATCAGTATTTGAAGAGTGGGAAGAAGATGAATCCACGGAGTATACTAAAGATAGAAGATGAAAAAGGTTTTTAAGAGAACCAGAATAGTGCAGTCATGTGTGGAATGTTGAGAGGATAATGCAACAATGTCTAATAAAACAGAAATAAAACCAGAGAAAGACCAGAGTTTTAAAGAACATCTACCATTAATTAAACAGATCACTGCTTATTCCTCCAATATTATTCACGTCTCCCCTCATTCCCTTTCCTCCAGCCCCACTGCCACTTTTTGGCTCCTAAAACAAGCCAAATTCTTTCCTACCTTGGGATATTTACACATATTGTAAGTTTCCGCTTCGGATGCTCCTCCTTCCATACTTGTGCCTGCGTGGGTAGATGCTGAGCAAGAAATCACTGATGTTTCTGACAATAGCTGCAACTTCCTAACATAAGCTAATAGTGTCTTTTAGGATATTTTGGATGTAATTTTATTTATAATAAACATTAGTCATGCTATCCATAATGACCATATAATCACACTCTTGATGTAGGTCATTTCAAGGCAATATCAATAGGTTTTATTTTATTGATGCATTCTTTTTTTTTTTTTAAGAAAACATAAATCACATGGTGAGATTAACTTCTCTACATGTCTTTCTAAATAAGTTAGCATTCTTTAGTTCCTAGAATAACATATCTCATCTCTGCCACATTACAGCATAGTCTCCTAGAGGGTATTATACTTTTAGAAGGCCTCACAGCAATAAAGGCTCTTGAATTGCTGGTAGCACCCAAATTATTTTCAAATTGAACTGTAAAAAAATAAATTAATTAAGTAACCCTAACTGAATATTAACCAAACTGATAACATGGATCACAACCTTCTCTAACTCAATGAAACTACAAGCCATGTCATGTAGGGCCACTCAAGATAGACAGGTCATGGTGGAGAATTCTCACAAAACGAGGTCCACTGGAGAACAGAATGGCAAACCACTTCAGCATTCTTGCCTTGAGAATCCCATGAACAGTATGAAAAGGCAAAAAGGTATGACACTGAAAGATGAACTCCCCAAGTCAGTAGGTGCCCAATATGTTACTGGAGAAGTGCAGAGAAATAGCTCCCGAAAGAATGAAGAGGCCAAGTCAGAGAGAAAACAATACCCAGTTGTGGATGTGACTGGTAATGGAAGTAAAGCCTGATGCTGTAAAGAACAATATTGCATCCAAACCTGGAATGTTAGGTCCGTGTATCAAGGTAAATTAGAAGTGGTCAAACAGGAGATGGCAAGAGTGAACATTGACATTTTAGGAATCAGTGAACTAAAATGGACCGGAATGGGCGAATTTAATTCAGATGACCGTTATATCTACTACAGTGGGAAAGAATCCCTTAGAAGAAATGGAATAGCCCTCATAGTCAACAAGAGTCTCAAATGCAGTACTTGGGTGCAATTTCAAAAACAACAGAATGATCTCTGTTTGTTTCCAAGGCAAACCATTCAACATCACAGTAATCCAAGTCCATGCCCCAACCACTACTGCTGAAGAAGCTGAAGTTGAACTGTTCTATGATGACCTACAAGACCTTCTAGAACACCAAAAGACATATGTCCTTTTCAATACAGGGGACTGGAATGCAAAAGTAGGAAGTCAAGAGATACCTGGGATAACAGGCAAGTTTGGCCTTTGTGAACAAAATGAAGCAGGCAAAGGCTAACAGAGTTTTGCCAAGAGAACAAACTGGTTATAGCAAACACCCTCTTCCAACAACACAAGAGAAGACTCTATACATAGATATCATCGATGTTCAATACTAAAATCAGATTGATTATATTCTTTGCAGCCAAAGAAGGAGAAGCTCTATACAGTCAGCAAAAACAAGACCAGGGGCTGACTATGGCTCAGATCATGAACTCCTCATTGCCAAATTGAGACTTAAATTGAAGAAAGTAGGGAAAAACCACTAGACCATTCAGGTATGACCTAAATCAAATCCATTATGATTATACAGTGGAAGTGACAAATAGATTCAAGGAGTTAGATCTGATAGACAGAGTGCCTGAAGAACTATGGACAGAGGTTCATAGCATTGTACAGAGGTGGTGATCAAAACTATCCCCAAGAAAAAGAAATGCAAAAAGGCAAAATGGTTGTCTAAGGAGGCCTTACAAAAGCTATGAAAAGAAGAGAAGTAAAAGGCAAAGGAGAAAAGGAAAGATATACCCATTTTTTTTTATTAGTTTTGCCATACAATGACATGATATTACCATGGGTTTACATATGCTCCCCCC
>ML664201.1:0-74192 GCA_007570785.1 Antilocapra americana
TCTCAGTTCACATACTGCTGAAGCCTACGTTGAAGCATTTTTAGCATAACCTTGCCAGCACAGGAAATGAGCACAACTGTGCAGTAGTATGAACATTCTTTGGCATTGCCCTTCCTTGGGATTGAAATGAAAACTGACTTTTTCCAGTTCTGTGGCCACTACTGAGTTTTCCAAATTTGCTGACACATCGAGTGTAGCACTTTAATAACATCATTAGGATTTTAAATTGTTCAGCTGGAACAAAGCTAGCCAATTCCAAACTAGCTTTTTCAGTGTAACGCTTCCTAAGGCCACCTTGACTCCACACTCCAGGATATCTGGCTCTAAGTAAGTGAGCACACCATCATGAGCACTTGGGTTATTAAGTTTTTTTAAGAGTTCTGGGTATTTTTGCCACTTCCTAATCATTTCTGCTCCTGGTAGGTCCTTACTGTTTCTGTTATTTATTGTGCTCATCCATGCATGACATATCCCCTTGATGTCTCCAATTTTTTTAAGAGTTCTTTGTGTTGTCCAGTCTGTTGTTTTCCTTTAACTCTTTGCATTGTTCATTTAAGAAGACCTTCTTTTCTGTCCTTCCTATTCCCAGGAACTCTGCATTCAGTTGGCTATATTTTTCTCTTTCTCCTTTGCCTTTTTCTTGTCTTCTTTCCTCAGCTATTTGTAAAGCCTCCTCAGATAACCACTTTTTCTTGTTGCATTTTTTTTCTTGGAGATGGTTTTGGTAACCACCTCCTGTACAATGTTATGAACCTCTGCCCATAGTTCTTCAGTCACTCTGTCTACCAGATCTAATCCCTTGAATCTGTTGTCACCCTCCCTGTATTGTCATATGGGATTTGCTTTAGGTCATACCTCAGTGGCCTAGTGGTTTTCCCTGTTTTCTTCAATGTAAGTCTGAATTTTCCAATAAGGAGTCATGACCTGAGCCACAGTCATCTCCAAGTATTGTTTTTGCTGACTGTATAGAGGTTCTCTATTTTTAGCTACCAACCAATATAATCAATCTGATTTTGGTATTGACCATCTGATGATTTCCATGTGTAGAGTTGTCTCTTGCGTTATTGGAAGAGAGTGTTAGCTATGACCGGTGCATTCTCTTGGGAAAACTCTGTTAGCCTTTGGCCTGCTTCATTTTGTACTGCAAGGGCAAACTTGCCTGTTACTCCAGGTCATCTCTTGACTTTCTTTGTTTGCATTCCAGTCGCCTATGATGAAAAGAGCATTTTTTTTTATTTTCGGTGTTAGTTCTAGAAGGTCTTGTAGGTCTTCATAGAACCATTCAACTTCATCTTCTCCTGCATTATGGATGGTTGGGGCATAGACTTGGATTACTGTGATATTGAATCATTTGACTTGGAAACGAACAGAGATCATTCTGTCATTTTTTAGATTCCACCCAAGTATTGCATTTTGGAGTTTTTTGTTGACTCTAATTTCTTCTAAGGTATTCTTACCCACAGTAATAGATACAATGGCTATCTGAATTAAATTTCCCATTGCTAACCATTTTACTTCACATTCCTCAATGTCAATGTTCACTATTTCTTCTCCTGGTTGACTACTTCCAGTTCACCTGGATTCATGGACCTAACATTTAGGTTCCTATGCAATGTTGTGCTTTACAGCATCAGACATTACTTTTCCCACCAGACACATCCACACCTGAGCATCATTTTTGCTTTGGTTCAGCCTCTTCATTCTTTCTAGAGGAATTAGTAATTGCCCTCCACATTTCCCCAGGGGCACATTAAATACCTTCTGGCCTGGAAGGCTCCTCATCTGGTGTAATATCTTTTTCTCTTTTCATACTGTTTATGGGATCCTTGTGGTAGGAACTGGAGTGGTTTGCCATTTCCTCCTCCAGTGGACCACGTTTTGTCAGAACTCTTCACTATGACCCATTCTTCCTGGGTGGCCATGCGTGGCATGGCTCACTGCTTCATTGAGTTCCACAAGCCCATTCACCACGTCAGTGCTGTGATCCTTGAACGTGGTCATGTACAATTAATGTACTCAATTGTAGTATACATTGTGAAAACTTTTGATACTGATAAATACACACAATCAAGATATTCAATATTTTCCTAAATTTATCCATATAAATGGAATTATGAAAGACACCATCTTTTATATCTAATCCTGTTGTTGAATTATGTTGTTGTGTGCAGCAATAGGTTAGGTTTTACCAAGTAATATTTCTTCATACTGGTATACCAAAGTTTGTTAATCCAACTACTTGTTGGTAGACATTTCTATTCTTTTTCAGAACAATATACTTATTTTCATTATAAGGGAAAATCACATGAAATCTACATCCTGTTTTTACTTTTTGACCCTTCTTTTAAATTTCTGTTAAATATTTATTTATTTATATGAATCATACACTCACAGCCATGGAAGCTCCTCCAAGATCACTACTAGTACAAGGAGAGCAAGAGTTTCTCAGGTGAGGTGAGGAAGTTGGTGGCTTTCAGTAACACCTCCAACAATGGCTCTTTTATTGACATATTTATTGACCAGATAGCATTGGCCTTGTCTTCTGTCCCCGGGCTTGGTCAGCTCTGTTCTTATAACTAAAGGACAAAAACATCCTAGTCCATCAGGCAAAGTTAATTTACGTTCAGTGGCAAACGAAATCGACTGATGGACACACAGCCATAGATATCAGGCTTGCGTGCTGGGCTCATGTATTCTCATTAGCTAAGTGAACTCAAACCTAGGAAATGACACCTTAAGAAAGCTCAGTCATAGTTGCATACCTGGTAGAAAAATGACAAACACCATTCCCAAAGGAAAATAAAAAAAATGAAGCCTCTTTATTTTCCCATATGGGACAATCACAGTTTAGAACTGCTATGTCTGTGTCCCAACAGCCCAATGCTTTCCTCAAGAAATCTACATTTTTAATAACTTTGTATGTCTTGTTAACTGTAAGCACAATATTGTACATGTGGACTTTATACATTGCATAAGTGTCAACAGAAATTCCCATTTCAGTTTCAAGATGGCAGATTAGAAGGGCATGTGCTCATCTTCTCCTGTCCCAACACCAAAATCACAACTGGCTGCTGAACAACCATCAATGGGAGAATGCTGGAACCCACCTGAAAAAGATACCCCACATTGAGGGACAACAGAGAAGCCGCAACAAGATGGTAGGAGGGGCACAATCACATTTAAAACCAAACCTCATACCTGTCAGAGGCTCCTGGAGGGCACAAACAAAACCTTGTGTGCACTAGGGCCCAGGGAAAGGATAGTGACCTCCACAAAAGACTGAGTCAGATCTGCTAAGTGTTTAAGGGTCTCCTATGGAGGCATAGGGCAGCAGTGGCTTGCTGTGGGGACAGGGCACTGGTGGCAGCAGTCCTGGGAGGCACAGCTTGTGGCATTAGTCCTCTTGGAGAAGGTGGTCAGAGTCCCACCACAGGGCCGCCAGGTGGGTGAACCACAAACTGGAGAACAATTATACCAAAGAGGTTCTTACACTGTTGTGAAGGTTCTAGACTTCCCAACCTGGGGATCCAGCAAACGGCCTGGGATGCCCCAGAGAACCTGACTTTGAAGGTCAGCGGGATTTGATAACAGAATTTCCAGAGGACTGGGGAAACAGAGACTCTTGGGGGACACAGACACAACTTTGTGCACAGCAGGGCCCAGGAGTAAGGTGCAGTGACCCCACAAGAGACTGAGCCAGACTTGCCTGTGAGTGTTTGGGAGGCTCTGATGAAGGCGTGTCTTGACAGTGGTGTGCGGCAGAGTCGCAGAGTTGGGGCATTGGCAGCCCCATTCCTAGGAGGTGTGACTTTTTAGAATAAGTCCTCTTGGAGGAGGCTGCCATTAGGGCTTCCATAGAGATTACAGGACCCCAGGACTGGGATGCCTCAGGCCAAACTACAGGGAGGGAACACAGACACAGCCATCAGAAGATAATTGGATTTCAGATTTACTGAACATGGGCCTGCCCACAAGAGTAAGACCTAGTTTTCTCCACAGCCAGTCTCTCCCATCAGGAAACTTCACAACCCTCTTCTCCACATCCATCAGAGGGCAGACAGAATGTAAACCACTATCACAGAAAACTAACCAAAATGTTCACATGGACCACAGCTTTGTCTAACTCAATGAAACTGTGAGCCATGCTGTGTAAGGCCATCCTTGATGGATGGGTCATGATAGAGAGTTCTGACAAAACGTGGTCCACTGGAGAAGAGAATGGCAAACCACTTCAGCATGCTTCCCTTGAGAACCCCATGAACAGTCTGAAAAGTCAAAAAGACATGACACTGAGAGAAGAACCCCACCCCCCAAAATAGTGGGGCAATATCTGTAAATATATAGCTAATTCTCTCCTCTCTGGTGGCTTCAGTGGTAAAGAACCTGCCTGCCAACGCAAGAGACACAAGACATGTGAGTTTAATCCTTGACTCAAGGAGATTCCCTGGAGAAGGAAATGGCCACCCACTCCAGTATTCTTGCCTGGAAAATCCCATGGACACAGGAGCCTGGCAGGCTACAGTCCATGGGGTCACAAAAGGTTGCACACGACTGAGCACATATGCCACAGTAGACTCACTTTGCTGTACAGCAGAAACTAACACAACATTGTAATGCAACTATACCCCAATAAAGAAAACAAGGACCCCTCTCCTGCACTGCTAAGGAGTTCTTTTGATGCCCAGGAGCCGGGCTAATATCTCACCTGGGCAACCCCATGCGGCTTTGTTGGCACAGCCCAATCTAGGAATTGCCAGAGGATCACCCTTTTACTTTCCAAGAAGCTCTGAGTGATCTTTGCTTTGGCCCGTGCCCCTTAGGTCCCTCCAGCCAGAGCCATCCTTGAGGCAAGAGGGGCAGAAAGCAACACAAGCAGCAGCACGGGCTGCCCAGTGTAGGAGGCCGGCATCCCCGCTGACCTACTCCACGCCCACAGCTGGGGGCTGACACACTGCAGCTTCTGCTCCCTGTGGGTCCTCCTGTCAGTCAGCTTAGGCAGGAGACAGGACTCCTACCTGTAATTTCAGTATCTACTCACAGAGGGTCTTTTCACTGTGTCCCATATTACCTCTTACACACTTTTCCGTATTTTATTACATTTTTGGTCTCTCTGTTTTATTCTGGATATTTTTGGAGCTAAATTACAATTTACTAATTTTCTCAACAGTTGTACCTAATTTACCCTTAAATGCATTATTGGAGAACTTCAGTCCAGGAAAATCCACTATGAAAGTTTAAAATTCTCTCTATATTAGGGATAGAGATATAGATATAGAGAGATATCGGTATATAGCCTCACACTGACAAGTTTCTGTGCTCTCCCTTTCTTAGTAAAGTGTTAGATTTCCATGTTGTATCATGTCTATCCCTCTGCAGCCCTTCCTTTAATATTTTCTACAGTTCAGGTACGCTGGGGATGAATGCTTTAAGCTTATACAAAAATAAAAGGCATATTTTTTCCCTTTATTTTGAAATATAGTTTCACCAGGTGGAGAATTAGAGATTCACAGTATTTTTTCTTTTAATACTTTCAATACCTAAGTAAATTGCATTGTTTCCAAAGAGAAGGAAAATACTAAGGGATTTGGTTTAGGTCATACCTGAATTGCCTAGTAATTTTCCCTGTATTCTTCAGCTTAAGTCTGAATTTTCCAATATGGAGCTCATGATCTGAGGCATGGTCAACTCCAGGTATAATTTTCACTCACTGTATAGAGTTTCTCCATCTTCAGCTAAAGAGAACATAATAAGATTTCAGAATTGACCATCTGGTGATGTCCATGTGTAGAGTCATCTCTTGTGTTGTTGGAAGATGGTGTTTGCTACGACCAATGTGTTCTTTGGCAAAAGTCTATTAGTCTTTGCCCCACTTAATTTTGTATTCCAAGGCCAAACTTGACTGTTACTCCAGGTATCTCTTGTCTTCCTACTTTGTATTCCAGTCCTCTGTGATGAAAAGGACATCTTTTTGGGGGGTGTTAGTCCTAGAAGGTCTTATAGGTCTTCAAAGAACCATTCAGCTGCTTTGGCAGCAGTGCTTAGAGCATGGACTTGGATTACTGTGATGTAGAATGGTTTGCCTTGGAAAGGAACTGAGATCATGCTGTTGTTTTTGAGATTGTACCCAAGTATTGCATTTTGGATTCTTTTGTTGATGATGAGGGCTATTAGGTTTTCTTCTAAGTGATTCTTGCCCACATTAGTAGATATAATGGTCATCTGTATTAAATTCATTCATTCCTGTCCATTTTAGTTCACTCATTCTTCAAATGTCAATGTTCAGTCTTATTATCTCCTGTTTGACCACACTCAGTTTGCCTTGATTCATGGATGTAACATTCCAGGTCCCTATGCAATATTGTTCTTTAGAGCATTAGACTTTATTTTCAGCACCAGACACATTCATAACTCTGTGCCATTTCCACAATAGCTCAGCTTTTTCATTCTTTCTGGATCTATTAGTAATTGCATTCGCTCATCTCCAATAGCATATTGAACACATACTTTTGCAATCCCATGGACTGCAAAGCCTGCCAGGCTCCTCTGTCCATGGGGATTCTCCAGGCAAGAATACTGGCGTGGGTAGCTGTTCCCTTCTCCAGGGAATCTTCCCAACTCAGAGATCAAACCCCAGTCTCCCTGATTATATAGTGTAAATGACATAGATTCAAGGGATTAGATCTGACAGACAGAGTGCCTGAAGAACAATGGACAGTGGTATGTAACATTTTATAGGAGGGGTGACCAAAACCATCTTCAAGAAAAAGAAATGTAGCAGAGCAAAGTGGTTGTCTGAGGAGGCCTTAAAAATAGGTGAGAAAAGAAAAGAAGTGAAAGGTAAAAGGAGAAAGGGAAAGATATACCCATCTGAATGCAAAATTTCAAAGAAGAGCAAGGAGAGATAAGAAAGTCTTTTAAGTCAACAATGAGGAAATAGAGGAAAACAATAGAATGGGAAAGACTAGAGATCTCTTCAAGCAAATTAGAGCCACCAAGGGAAGATTTCATCCAAAGATGGGCACAATAAAAGACAAAAAGAGTAAGGACCTAACAGAAGGAGAAGGTATTAAGAAGAAGTAGCAAGGATACACAGAGAAAACTGTACAGAAATGGTCTTATGAACCCAGATAATCATAATGGTGTTATCACTCATCAGAAGCAGACATCCTTGAGTGTGAAGTCAAGTGGACCTTAGGAAGCATTACTAAAAACAAAGCTAGTGGGGGTGATGGAATTCCAGCTGAACTATTTAATATCCTAAAAGATGATGTCATTAAAACGCTGTACTCAACAAGCCAGAAAATTTGGAAAACTCAGCAGTGGCCACAGGACTGGAAAAGCTCAGTTTTCATTCCAATCCCAAAGAAGGGTAATGCCCAAGAATGTTCAAACTACTGTACAATTGCACTCATTTCACATGCTAGCAAGGTAATGCTCAAAATCCTTCAAGCTAGGCTTCAACAGTATGTGATCTGAAAACTTCCAGATGTCCAAGCTGGATTCAGAAAGTACAGTGTATCCAGAGATCAAATTGGCAGCATCCATTGGATCATAGAAAAAGCAAGGGAATTCCAGAAAAACATCTACTTCTTTACTGACTAATTACATTAAAGATTTGACTGTGTGGATGACAACAAACTATGGAAAATGCTGCAAAAGATGGGAATATCAGATCACCTTACTTGCCTCCTGAGAAACCTGCAGGTCAAGAAGCAACAGTTAGAACTGTACATGGAACAATCAACTGGAATAAAATTGGGAAAGGGGTACATCAAGGTTATATATTGTCAGCATGCTTATTTTACTCATATGCAGAGTCAGTTCAGTCCAGTTCAGTCGCTCAGTCATGTCTGAATCTTTGCAACCACGTGGACTGCAGCACTTCAGGCCTCCTTGTCCATCGCCAGCTCATGGTGTTTACCCAGACTCTTGTCCATTGACTCAGTGATGCCACCCAACCATCTCATCCTCTGTCATCCCCTTCTCCTCCCACCTTCAATCTTTCCCAGCATCAGGGTCTTTTCAAATAAGTCAGCTCTTCACATCAAGTGGCCAAAGTATTGGAGTTTCAGCTTCAATATAAGTCCTTCCAATGAATATTCAGGACCGATTTTCTTTAGGATGGATGGGTTGGATCTCCTTGCAGTCCAAGGGACTCTCAAGAGTCTTCTCCAACACCGCAGTTCAAAAGCATCAATTTTTCAGTGCTCTGCTTTCTTTATAGTCCAACCCTCACATCCATACATGACTACTGGAAAAGCCACAGCCTTAAGTAGATGGAATTCTGTTGGCAAAGTAATGTCTCTGCTTTTTAATATGCTGTCTAGGTTGGTCATAACTTTTTTTCAAAGGAGTAAGCGTCTTTTAATTTCATGGCTGAAGTCACCACCTGCAATGATTTTGGAACCCAAAAAGATAAAGTCTGTCACCGTTTCCACAGTTTCCCTATCTATTTGCCATGAAACTGATGGGACTGGATGCCATGATTTTGTTTTCTGAATGTTGAGTTTTAAGCCAACTTTTCCACTCTCCTCTTTCACTTTCATCAAGAGGCGCTTTAGTCTTTCTTCAGTTCAGTTCAGTTCAGTCACTCAGTCATGTCCAACTCTTTGTGACCCCAGGAATCACAGCACGCCAGGCTGTTCATCACCAACTCCCGAAGTCCACCCAAACCCATGTCCATCGAGTCAGTGATGCCATTCAGCCATCTCATCCTGTCATCCCCTTCTCCTCCTGCTCCCAATCCTTCCCAGCATTAGGGTCTTTTCCAATGAGTTAGCTCTTCACATGAGCTGGCCAAAGTATTGGAGTTTCAGCTTCAACATCAGTCCTTCCAATGAACACCCAGGACTGATCTCCTTTAGGATAGATGGATTGTATCTCCTTGCAGTCCAAGGGACTCTCAAGAGTCCTCCAACACCACAGTTCAAAAGCATCTATTCTTCGGTGCTCAGCTTTCTTCACTGTCCAACTCTCACATCCATACATGACTACTGGAATAACCATAGCCTTGACTAGACAGACCTTTGTTGGCAAAGTAATGTCTCTGCATTTAAATATGCTGTCTAAGTTGGTCATAACTTTCCTTCCAAGGAGTAAGTGTCTTTTAATTTCATGGCTGCAATCACCATCTGCAGTGAATTTGGAGCTCAAAAGAAATAAAGTCTGACACCGTTTCCACTGTTTCCCCATTTATTTCCCATGAAGTGATGGGACTAGATGCCATGATCTTAGTTTTCTGAATGTTGAGCTTTAAGCTAGTTTTTTTCACTCTCCTCTTTCACTTTCATCAAGAAGTTTTTTAGTTCTTCTTCACTTTCTGCCATAAAGGCACTGTCATCTGTATATCTGAGATTATTGATATTTCTCCTGGAAATCTTGATTCTAGCTTGTGCTTAATCCAGCCCAGCCTCTCTCATGATGTACTCTGCATGTAAATTAAAAAGCAGGGTGACAATATACAGCCTTGGTGTACTCCTTTCCCAATTTGCAACCAGTCAGTTGTTCCATGCCCAGTTCTAACTGTTGCTTCTTGACCTGCATACAGATTTCTCAAGAGGCAGGACAGATGGTCTGGTATTCCCATCTCTTGAAGAATTTTCCAGTTTATTGTGATCCACACAGTCAAAGGCTTTGGCATAGTCAATAAAGCAGAAATAGATGTTTTTTTGGAACTCTTGCTTTTTTGATGATCCAGTGGATGTCGGCAATTTCATCTCTGGTTCCTCATATGCAGAGTACATCATGTGAAATGCCAGGTTAGATGAATCAAAAAGAGGAATCAAGATTACTGGGAGAAGTATCAATTACCTCAAATAATTGACATTTATGATGAGTTAAATAGATGGTAAATCATGGCAAATAGATGAGGGAAAAAATGGAAAAAGTGACAGGCTTTACATTCTAGGGCCTCCTAATCACAGCAGATGGTGACTCTAGCCATGAAATCAAAAGATGCTTGCTCCATGAAAGAAAAGCCATGACAAACCTAGACAGCATATTAAAAAGCAGACATCACTGCTGACAAATTCCATATAGTCAAAGCTATGGTTTTTCCAGTAGTCACATATGAATGTGAGAGTTGAACCATAAAGAAGGCTGAATTCCAAAGAATTGAAGTTTTCAAACTCTGGTGCTGGAGAAGCCTTTTGAGAGTCCCTTGGATGCAAGGAGATCAAACCAGTCAATCCTAAAGGAAATCAACCCTGTATATTCATTGGAAGGACTGATGTTGAAACTGAAGCTCTGATACTTAGGCCATCTGATGTGAAGAGCCAATTATTGGAAAAGATCCTGATGATGGGAAAGACTGAGGACAGGAAGAGAAGGGAACAACAGAGGATGAGATGGTGGGATGACATCATTGACTCAGTAGACACGAGTTTTGAGCAAACTCTGGGAGTGCAGGACAGGGAAGCCTGACATGATGCAGTCCATGGGGTCACAAAGATTTGGACATGGCTGAGCAACTGAACGACAATAATAACAACAAGATCAGTTTTATAAGAACAAAATAGTGGTTTTAAAATTTTTTGGAACTGCTCTGGTGGTCCTGTAGTTAAGATTCCATTCTCCTACTGCCAAGGGCTAGGGTTCAATCACTGGTTAGTGAGCTAAGATTCTGCATGCTGCAGAGCAGGACCAATAATAAGTTAATAAATAAATGACATACAAAGACAAACATAGGCTCTCAAATGAAACCACTCAAAAAAAATTCTTGTCATTATTTTATTGGGACTACATTCAACTACCTGCTTTTTGTATGTTTCTGGCTAGGGACAATGCAGGATACTAGTTCTCTACCAGGCATTCAATCTGTGTGCCCTATAGTGGAAGCTCAGAGTCATAAACACTGAACGATCAGGGAAGTCACAAAGTAGCTGCTATTTGTAAGAGAAAACATTATTTGGCTGAAAATTTCCTTTGAATATTCTATTCATTATATAAATGTATGTATATTTGTTCCTCATGAAAATTTTAATGCTTTTATTTTTTTAATTATTAAAAATTTAATTATTTTAATTGGAGGTAATTACTTTTCAATATTGTAGTGGTTTTGCCATACATTGGCATAAATCTGCCATGGGTGTACATATGTTTCCCATCCTGAACGCCCCTCCCACCTCCTTCCCCATCCGATCCCTCTGGGTCATCCCAGTGCACCAGCCCCAAGCACCCTATCTAGTGCATTGATCCTGGACTGGCAATTTGTTTCACATATACATGTTTCGATGTTATTCTCTCAAATCATCCCACCCTCGTCCTCTTCCACAGAGTCCAAAAGACTATCATATACATCTACATCTCTTTTGCTGTCTCACATACAGGGTTATCGTTACCATCTTTCTAAATTCCATATATATGCATTAGTTTACTGTATTGGTGTTTTTCTTTCTGGCTTACTTCACTCTGTATAATAGGTTCCAGTTTAATCCACCTCATTGGAACTGATTCAAATGTATTCTTTTTAATGGCTGAGTAATATTCCATTGTGTATATGTACCACTGCTTTCTTATCCATTCGTCTGCTGATGGACATCTAGGTTGCTTCCATGTCCTGGCTATTGTAAACAGTGCAGCGATGAACATTGGGGTACACATGTCTCTTTCAATTCTGGTTTCCTGGGCGTGTATGCCCAGCAGTGGGATTGCTGGGTCATATGGCAGTTCTATTTCCAGTTTTGTAAGGAATCTCCACACTGTTCTCCAGAGTGGTTGTACTAGTTTGCATTCCCTCCAACAGTGTAAGAGCATTCCCTTTCCTCCACATCCTCTCCAACATTTATTGCTTGTAGATTTTTGGATGGCAGCCATTCTGACTGGTGTGAAATGGTACCTCATTGTGGTTTTGATTTGCATTTCTCTGATAATGAGTGATGTTGAGCATCTTTTCATGTGTTTGTTGGCCATCTGTATGTCTTCTTTGGAGAAATGTCTGTTTAGTTCTTCGGCCCATTTTTTCATTGGGTTGTTTATTTTTCTGGAATTGAGCTGTAGGATTTGCTTGTATATTTTTGAGATTAATTCTTTGTCAGTTGCTTTGTTTGCTATTATTTTCTCCCATTCTGAAGGCTGTTTATTTTTACCTTGCTTATAGTTTCCTTAATCTTGCAAAAGCTTTTAAGTTTATTTGGGTCTCATTTGTTTGTTTTTGCTTTTATTTCCAATATTCTGGGAGGTGGGTCATAGAGGATCCTGCTGTGATTTATGTCAGAGAGTGTTTTGCCTATGTTTTCCTCTAGGAGTTTTATAGTTTCTGGTCTTACATTTAGATCTTTAACCCATTTTGAGTTTACTTTTGTGTATGGTGTTAGAAAGTGTTCTAGTTTCATTCTTTTACTAGTAGTTGACCAGTTTTCCCAGCACCACTGTTAAAGAGATTGTCTGTTCTCCATTGTATATTCTTGCATTCTTTGTCAAAGATAAGGTGTTGATAGGTGCATGGATTTATCTCTGGGCTTTCTATTTTGTTCCATTGATATATATATCTGTCTTTGTGCCTGGACCATACTGTCTTGATTACTGTAGCTTTGTAGTAGAGCCTGAAGTCAGGCAGGTTGATTCCTCCAGTTCCATTCTTCTTTCTCAAGATTGCTTCAGCTATTCGAGGTTTTTTGTATTTCCATACAAATTGTGAAATTATTTGTTTTAGTTCTGTGAAAAATACCACTGGTAGCTTGATAGGAATTGCATTGAATCTATAGATTGCTTTGGGTAGTATACTCATTTTCACTATATTGATTCTTCCAATCCATGAACATGGTATATTTCTCCATCTATTTATGCCCTCTTCAATTTCTTTCACGAGTGTTTTATAGTTTTCTACATATAAGTCTTTTGTTTCTTTAGGTAGATATATTCCTAAGTATTTTATTCATTTCATTGCAATGGTGAATGGAATTGTTTCCTTAATTTCTCTTTCTGTTTTCTCATTGTTATTGTATAGAAATGCAAGGGATTTCTGTGTGTTAATATCCTGTGACTTTACTATATTCATTGATTAACTCTAGTAATTTTCTCGTGGAGTCTTTAGGGTTTTCCATGTAGACGATCATGTCATCTGCAAACAGTGAGAGTTTTACTTCTTCTTTTCCAATATGGATTCCTTTTATTCCTTTTCCTGCTCTGATTGCTGTGGCCAAAACTTTCAAAACTATGTTGAATAGTAGTGGTGAGAGTGGGCACTCTTGTCTTGTTCCTGACTTCAGGGGAAATGCTTTCAGTTTTTCACCATTGAGGATAATGTTTGTTGTGGGTTTATCATATATGGCTTTTATTATGTTGAGGTATGTTGCTTCTATTCCTGCTTTCTGGAGGGATTTTATCATAAATGGATGTTGAATTTTGTCAAAGGCTTTCTCTGCATCTATTGAGATAATCATATGATTTTTATCTTTCAGTTTGTTAATGTGGTGTATTACATTGATTGATTTGCAGATGTTGAAGAATCCTTGCATCCCTGAGATAAAGTCCACTTGGTTATGATGTATGATCTTTTAAATATGTTGTTGGATTCTGTTTGAAAGATTTTTGTTAACGATTTTTGCATCTATGTTCATCAGTGATATTGGCCTGTAGTTTTCTTTTTTGTGTGCTTCATCTTTGTCGGGTTTTGGTATTAGAGTGATGGTGGCCTCATAGAATGAGTTTGGAAGTTTACCTTCCTCTGCAATTTTCTGGAAGAGTTTGAGTAGGATAGGTGTTAGCTCTTCTCTAAATTTTTGGTAAAATTCAGCTGTGAAGCCGTCTGGTCCTGGAGTTTTGTTTGTTGGAAGATTTCTGACTACAGTTTCATTTTCCATGTTTGTGATGTGTCTGTTAAGATTTTCTATTTCTTCCTGGTTCAGTTTTGGAAAGTTGTGCTTCTCTAAGAATTTGTCCAATTCTTCCAAGTTGTCCATTTTATTGGCATATAGTTGCTGATAGTAGTCTCTTATGATCCTTTGTACTTCTGTGTTGTCTGTTGTGATCTCTCCATTTTCATTTCTAATTTTGTTGATTTGAATTTTCTCCAACATAGGCGCACCACAATATTTAAGACAAACACTAACAAGTATGAAAGGGGAAATTAACAATAACACAATAATAGTGGGGGACTTTTATACCCCACTCACACCTATGGATAGATCAACTAAATAGAAAATTAACAAGGAAACACAAACTTCAAATGATGCAATAGGCCAGTTAGACATAACTGATGTCTATGGGACATTTTACCCCAAACAATGAATTTCACCTTTTTCTCAAGTGCACATGGAACCTTCTCCAGGATAGATCACATCCTGGGCCATAAATCTAGCCTTATTAAATTCAAAAAAAATGAAATCATTCCAAGCATCTTCCCTGACCACAATGCAGTAAGATTAGATGTCAATTATAGGAGAAAAACTATTAAAAATTCCAACATATGGAGGCTGAACAACACACTGCTGAATAACCAATAAATCACAGAAGAAATCAAAATATGCATAGAAATGAATGAAAATGAAAGCACAACAACCCAAAACTTATGGGACACTGTAAAAGCAGTGCTAAGGGGAAGGTTCATAGCAATACAGGCTTACCTCAAGAAGCAAGAAAAAAGTCAAATAAATAACCTAACTCTATACCTAAAGCAACTAGAAAAGGAAGAAATGAAGAACTCCAGGGTTGTTAGAGGGAAAGAAATCTTAAAAATTAGGGGAGAAATAAATGCAAAAGAAACAAAAGAGACCATAACAAAAATCAACAAAGCTAAAAGCTGGTTCTTTAAGAAGATAAATAAAATTGACAAACTATTAGCTAGACTCATCAAGAAACACCCATGGAGGATTCATGTCAATGTATGGCAAAACCAACATGATAATGTAAAGAAAAAATAAATAAATAAATAAGAAAGAAAATAAAAATAAAAATTTCACTAAATAAACAAAAAAATAAAATAAAACAAAGATTCATTAAATAAATAAATATGAAGTGAGGATAATTTTGTGCTTCTTAATGTTTTAGTTTTGGACTGGAGATTTAAATTCAAATCTTATGAATAAAGTTAAAATGAAGCTGGATGACACCAATAACATACTGAACATATATACGGAAGGAAAGACATGCAGAGACTGATCCCTGTTACAGAACTCAACCATAAAGACCTGAGAAGAATCCTCCAGTAAAGCAGGAGGAAAAAAAAAAAACAGTGATGTCATAAAAATCAAACTGAAAGAGTGGGGGAGTGAGGTGGAAGAAAAATGAGCTGTGACAAATGAATTATTAACTATTGTAATGACGGCAATTAAATAATTATTCCACATAACTCCATGGGAAAAGGCTTGGGACATCCATCTAGATTGTTTTAACATTTGGCCATTTTTCTCAATGTCATTTTTAAAAAGGTCACTCCTTCATGATTCAATAAACTGCTATTATTATATATTAAACTATCTTTGATTCTATCTGTGGGTTTTGTCTTTTGTCACAACGATTAGATATCTATTCCTGCACTAAAACTAGATTATTTATGGAGACAAACTTCTATTGTAATGCTTGGTGAAAACAATCCTCCTTATATTTCCTATTTATCTCAATTTTCTTGGTTGACTTGAAGAATTTAGTTTTGGAGGTAAACCTTAACTCAACATTCATTAGAACAAAAATTTATTTATGGGGAGGTGAATCAGAGGCTTTCTTGGTGGCTCAGATAGTAAAGAATTTGCCCAAAAGTCAGGAGACCCAGATCAATCCATGGGTCAGTAAGATGCCCTGAAGGAAGAAACGGTAACCCATTCCAATATTCTTGACTGGAGAACCCCACAGACAGAGAAGCCTGGTGGGGATACAACCCATGAAGACACAAAGATTCAGACACAACTGAAGTAACTGAATTGCACAAACACATAATACTAAGTCTAGCAGAGCATACAGAACTTGGAGCATGTAAAATCAAGATGTAGAAGAGTGATTCAGTGTATTTAATACCTAATTTCACACAGCAGGTCAGAGAAGAGCTGAGACTCAAGGGCCTAGCCACTAGCCCCAAGTCCCAAGTTCACTTCCTAGTATGTAAACTTATGCCTGCCTGGTCAGATGGTAGAGAGATTTTAACATTTATGCCACTCTTCCCACCCTGATGCTGGGAAGGATTGGGGGCGGGTGGAGAAGGGGACGACAGAGGATGAGATGTCTGGATGGAGTCACCGACTCTATGGATGAGTCTGGGTAAACTTTGGGAGTTGGTGATGGACAGGGAGGCCTGGAGTGCTGTGATTTATGGGGTGGCAAAGAGTTGGACACGACTGAGTGGCTGAACTGATGCCACTCTTTTAGTGGGTCATGCTGACTGTAGCCTGACGTTGCACTAGACCATAGGAAACTGGGCTAAATTTTAGTTCCTCCCTTGTAGCCACATGGAGGCTCTTATGGTAATGTAACTATGCATTTAAAGTAGGAAGAGGATTTTGGACACGAGACTATGTGACACATCCTGCAAGTCACACTGCACAGTATGAGCTGTTTCCACGGAAAAGATGTTTCCACTGGGGTACGTTCTTCCAGCCACTCCCTCCCTCCTGGTTCAACACTTCTTGGGGTTCTTGATCCCCAATGCAGGACCAGGAACAGCAATGGCACTAAGTGTCCCTGAGGAAACGCGCTGGTTCCTCAGAAGCCACCCAACTAAGGAGTAGAAAATGGGGAATGCCATTGGGAGAAAGAGGGGACCAGTGAGGACCCTCTTAGGTCATCTCTGAAGTCACCTGTCAATAACCAGAGGGACTGGAGACTCTGAAGCTGTACTGAAGGCCAGAGTGAGACATATGTTATCTGTGCCCCAAAACAACAATTTTATCCTCCCAGGCTGGTGATGTCAGGGGTTACACATTTGCTATTTTGCTTAATCTTCACATGAAATCCCCGTGTGGCAGATGACAGAATGACTTGGAAAGTTACAACAAACTTGCCCATTCCCCGCTTGCCGGGGCACGGTGCAGCTTCTGTCTGAGCCTGGTCCCCAAGCTCTCAATGGCCACCTGTGCCACTTCTCCTCGCCATCACTCAAGACCTCCACCTCACATCCTCCCTGAACAGAACACAGACACTGGCCACAATGAGCATGCTGCAGTTGCTCTATTAGAGTCAGCCTGATAGAGACCACATCAGGTGGGAAAGGGGTCTGGATTCCAGCTTCAGGAACAGAAGGAGAACAGGGCAGGAAGATCAAGTGCAGACCAGGCACAACTGGCAAAGCTTGTCACACCAAAGCGAGCAGACTGGAAACGAATCCTATAAGACCATTCACCACCGAGGACAATTTATAGCCGGCACAGTCGTTGCTGAAGATGATGGACAGCTGGAAGGGAGAAGGAGGTAGAGGGACACCTGAGCCCACAGTAGGGTTATCCTGTCTCCCCAGGATCAACCCACACCTCACCCTCAGGGATTCAGCCCCATCCCCAGCAAGAACCTCTGCCCACAGACCCACCCCTGGAGACGGGGCTGCTAGCAGGCACCAGGGGGTGGGTGGCTCCCTAGTATCCCAGTCACAGGTGTCAGGAGGGAAACAGAGCCACCAGTCATGCCAGGGAGGGGAGATAACAAGGGTTAGCAGGACACAGCAGGGATTGGTCCTGAAGGAGGAGTAAGGTGCTGGAGACTGGGTTTGCGTCACACCTCCTGCACCCGAGCCTCCTCCGTCAGGTGTGCTGGATGGATGGAATGTGTATGCAATGTCATAAACACCTCCATGTGCCCTAGGAGCTTCTGTTAATGCATGATATTCTGGATCATGCAAACCTCTCATTTTTTTTATTAGTTTTGCCATACAATGACATAATATCGCCATGGGTTTACATATGCTCCCCCTCCAGAACCCCCTTCCCTCCCTCCCTCCCCCTGGGAAATCTCGATGCACCAGCCCTGAGCATCAATCCTGGGCTGGCGATTGATTACACATATGATAATTAACATGTTTCAATGCCATTCTCCCATATCATCCCACCCTTGCCCTCATCCACAGAGTCCACGAGTCTGTTCTGAAGGGAAAACAACAATACAGTATACTAACGCATATATATGGAATTTAGAAAGACGGTAACGAGAACCCAGCTTGCGAGACAGCAAAAGGAACGCAGATGTATAAAACCTCTCGTTTTGAAAAATTAACAATTTGAGGAAAATATGCAGAGACAGACTATTCAAAATCTCAAATACTATATCACAAGAAAAACAATCACAGAAAAAAGATGGTTCTTAGAGATATACACTATTAGCCCAAGTGAATGGTCGCATGTACCTAGAAGCTGTCCAAGGAGTATTAGGTGCCAAAACACCAGAGTGGAAACTGGCTCGGAGGCACTGAGACCATGTTGGTGGAACTGGGGCTCTGAGCCAGAGCACTGGCCATCAAAAAGGGATAAAGAGGATGTGATGTGACCACGGGTCAGAAAGCTTATAAACTCAGGGAGTTCCATGCTGGAAGGAGACCTAAAAGCTGGGGCTCCCTTTATATATTCCTAAAGTAGAGATGACAGAATGGCTACACATATGGGAGCTGAATGCTTCATTTCCTGCAAAAATTAAAATGCTATTTATTCCTCCAATGCTACTTCCTCTCAGTGAGGAAAAAAAATTACAGGAGTCAACATTTCACCTAGTGCATTCACACTAGTCCCCTATTCTGTGTGAGGTGATTGACATGATATTGACATATTTGGTTACAAGAGGCTGGATGTGCAGGTGGACTGTGCTTGCATATTACAGGTACTGCAGGTTGGGGCAAAATGTTTATGGGCTTCTCTGTTTATAGCTCTGTCTATCACACATCCCAAGATTGAAAGATCTATTACCATGTGGCATATTGAACTATGTTGTATGTGAGTTCTCAATGTCAGTGTGGGTAAAGGTATGTTACCTTATATTTCAAATGATTAAACCTGTCCTCAGGTTCTGCTTCAATGAAGCAATCCCGGATTTTTTCAAAGCCTGCTTTTTCAGCTTTAGTAGCATCAACCGAATCCAAGGTTTCATTCAATGCTTTACTTGGGAGTGCAAGGACCACAGCACTAATGGCTTTATAAAACACAGGGCAAGCTTCCACTGAAGGCAGAACAGAAAACAACTTTTCAAAAGAATCAGTAGGTTAGAAGGTTCTGTTTCCCACCACTTGATAGGAACTCACACATCCAAAGCTTCAGAGTCACCTCCTACAGAGACCCACCCTCTCCCAGGACTGCTTACATCCCAGACAAAACCTTCCCTATGAGGCACTCCCAGCAGAGGGAGCAGAAAGAGGAGCTGGGCCTGTAGACCTCTCTTCCCTTGACCACCATCCCCAGGCATACAAGCCTACTTCCTCCCTCCCACTGAGCACACTATCCCCCACAAATTATCCCCCAAGGTGTACGCAGATAATGACCCTTCCAGCTCCACAGCACCCCCTCAATTTAAAGAGTGAAAGCCTCAGGGAATTTGTGCAGGATTTCTGGGCACTGATCTGCCACCTGCCCTTGGAATTGGCCCCTAGAAGTGGCTTGGACAGGACTGGGAAAGATGCAGTGAGATGGCAAAGAGCAAGGATCCGGAGGGCCATCCAGACACTCCTTCCTACCCTCCTGCATCTTGAAGGTCAGTTCTCTGGTCACCAGCAAGGCCAGCACAAGCAGTGCACCCTTCATCATGGCGGCAGCAGGAGTGCTCTGCTCAGTGCAGGGTTTCACCTCCTTTATGTACCTCTAGATCCCCAAGCCCAGCCCACTTCCCTCCCAGTTGGATCACAGGCCTGTGGTCATGCACCTGGCACCAGTGGCTCCCTAGGCCCTTGGGGTGTTTACTGTGGAAGACCATCTTACTCTGAGAGCAGAGCTCCTGGAGAAAATGTGGCAGTATCTTTGCCAAAGATCAAGTGGAGCTGACACTTCTAAGTGACTCCATTCGGAACCAAGTGCTCTGTTATCTGGTCAGCAACCATTACCTGTTTCCCTGATCATCCTTCCCCTAACCTAGCCTGGCTCTGAGGGCAGCACTCTCCCAAACTGAGCAGATGAAATCATAAAAAGGTAAGGGACAGATCTACACCACTGTAAGGTACAAAAAAGTTCATCCAGAATCCTTCTTTTCCCTCCAAATTTATTCTTCAAGATAAGAAAGAAGAGCTGTCTTAACATCTGCCGTTTCTATACAGGGCCCTGAGCACTGGTTGTCAACAGCCTTGGCTCCAAATCATGCCTAACAAGGAACTCACAGAACTTAAGGCCACATGGCTTAATTCAGGAGCTGGTAATTCTGTAACTTTGGATCATACCACCAGCTTTTCTCAGGCCCTTCAGCCAGCTAGTTCCTGAGCAGGTTCCAGCCTTTCCCTTCTCCTGGCTATCCTTCCTCCTCCACAGTGAACCTGGTCTTGAGAGGTGCTTGCACTGTGCAGTCTATCCTGGAACATCAGGAATAAGCTGTGTGTTTGCAGGTTTGTCTCCTGGGGCAGAGACTCTGAGGTGCACAACACTACAGGTCACTGTGGAAGGGAGTTCTAAGCCCCAGAGGCTGATCAGAGGTGGCAGTTTGTGAAAACTATTTCAGAGTCAGACTCAACCTTCTACATTAGGAAAGCTTTTGTTGGGACAAATAATTTGAGATGGCCCTTGAAAACACTAGAAAGAAGCCTGAGAAGCTCTCAATGGCCAAACTGGAAAGGGTTTGACAAAATAAGTAACAGAGTATTTGATGAGAGAACAATGCATAAAGTAATATGTATGAATCTCTACTGCCTAAATTAGTGTCTAAATAAATAAATGTGGGAGAGGAGACAACCATTCCTTACAAAAACATCCCGAATAACAGACATAGACTATCCCTCCAGGAGGAGGAACCTACTGCCCTGCCCTCCCTGAGTGTGGGCTAGACTTAGGAACTCATCTCCAAAGAAAAGGGGAGGAGAAGAGGAAAACACTGAAAACACCTGGCAAACTCAATACAATCAGCTAATCGAGGCTGACTATTCCCAGTGGTAAGACACAATGCTGTCACGTGTACTCTGATGTAAGGGGACTGGGAGTTTCACCTGTGTGGTGTCTTCCTTGAAATCTGAAGTCTGAACCCCATTCCACAGTATCAGAGCAACGGCACCTAAACTTAGCCTGGGGGCCTTCTACCGTCCCTGGTCCCAGATAGTTCTCCTCAAGACTGTCAAGGCCACGACAGACCAGGAGAGAATGAGTAACTCCACAGAGCAGAGAACACTAGGGCCACATGACAGTCAGTGTAGTGAGTTTAGGGTCTGGAGAGGATCCTGGAATCCAAGGTTAATGGACAACATGCTGATTCAGATAAACTGCAACATTTATTTAGTCGTAAGGTTCCAATGTTGTCTCTCGGCTATGACAAATATTTGCACTTTTTCTATAAAAGTAAAATTATTCCAACTTAAAATTTTACTAATATCAACTTGAAATAGGAAGCTCAACTCTGTACTCTGTGACAACCTAGAGGGGTGAGATGTCATACAGGATGGGGAGTATTTAAGATGAAGGGATGTATGTATATTTATGGCTGAGTCATGTTGTTTGGCAGAGGCCAATACACTATTGTAAAGTAATATTCTCCAATTTTTTAAAATTTTTTTAATTTTCTTTACTTTATTATGTTGGTTTTGCCATACATTGACATGAATCCGCCATGGGTATACATATGTTCCCCCTCCAGAACCCCCCTCCCTCCTCCCTCCCGATTCCCTCTCCTTGGGTCATCCCAGTGCACCAGCCCCAAGCATCAGACCTGGGCTGGCGATTGATTTCACATATGATAATTAACATGTTTCAATGCCATTCTCCTATATCATCCCACTCTTGCCCTCTTCCACAGAGTCCACAAGACTGTTCTATACATCTGTGTTTCTTTTGCTGTCTCGCATGCAGGGTTCTCGTTACCGTCTTTCTAAATTCCATATATATGCGTTAGAATACTGTGTTTTTGTTTTTCCTTCTGGCTTACTTCACTCTGTATAATAGGCTCCAGTTCCACCCACCTGAGTAGAACTGATTCAAATGAATTTTTTTAATGGCTGAGTAATATTCCATTGTGTATATGTACCACAGCTTTCTTATACATTTGCCAGTTGATGGGCATCTAGGTTGCTTCCACGTCCTGGCTATTGTAAACAATGCGGCAATGAACATTGGGGTACACGTGTCTCTTTCAATTCTGGTTTCCTCGGTGTATATGCCCAGCAGTGGGATTGCTGGGTCATATGGCAGTTCTATTTTCCAATTTAAATACATTAAAAACAACACCAACAACAAGCATTAGGACAGGGCCACATCAGCAGCATTCCTACACTGACCCTCGCCAGCTCTTCACTCTGATGTCACCAAATGTCCCCACGATCCAGGGACATCTCAGAGGAACCTGTGGCACCCTTGAAAGGGTGCTGGGCTGGATCCATAGCAGCCACCTGTGTTACTCAGCACTCCAGGCCCTGGGTCCTCTCCTCACAGAGCTCAGAGGGCATTGGGGGCAGTGTCTTCTGAAGGACAGGAGGCATGGGATCCATGAATCCATGGATCCATGGATTCATCTGTCTCACCATAAAGAAGTCCTGCCCCCACGGACAAAGAGCCAGCATGTGCAGCCTGGGCCATGTGGGGTTCACCTTTTTGCCCACGAAACTTTAAGTCACACCTACAGCCACCTGAGGTGACCTTCAGAGGGGTGGACCCCAGGCAGCAGGAGCCATGGAAATGAGGGGCTCCACAGGGGTCAGCTGGCACTGCACCTCAGTACTTGCCTTTTTGCCAAGAGCAGTTACCGGATGTGAATCCTATTTGGCACAGGATTCAGCCTATGGTCACACCATGTGTCCCGACCTCTGATTAGATCTTCAGCAGACATTAATCTGCCACAGGTGGCTCAGAGATAGGACAGCCAGGTGCCTCCAGCAAAAGGTTACTTGATTCTGACTTATCAAATATTTTAAACCTTTACCTTATTAATCTAGGCAATATTCGTAAACACATTTACAGTAAATTGCATGAAACATATTCCTGCTTATCGACTCTAGAGAAATGGAATATTCCTGCCATTATTCTAACAAACACTGTGCAACATCTACCCAATGCTGGGCCCTCTCCTGTCCTGGGATGCAGCAACGCACAGCACAGCTCTCACTCTCCTGCAGCTCTTCATCACCTAAGAGGGAGTGAAAGACAGTGACCCCACGGGAAGAAGTGCTCTGGGAGAAGATGAAGCAAAGGGAGAAGTCAGACGGCCATGTGGGGAGGATGGAGACAGAACGCTTTGATATTAGAACTCAATAGCTGGGGAAATCTGTGCCCTGTGATACCTGAAGACACCTGAGGATGAGGGGATGAATCCTGCCGCCACTGGAGGAATAGCCTCCAGGAGAGGAGGGCTACACGGGCAGAGTGCCTACTGCAGGAGCACACTTGGTCAGGTCAAGAAGCAGACAGAAAGCACTGAGGGGAGGGAGGGAGAGAAAGGCAGGGATAAGTTCATAGAGGCAGCAAGAGTGTGGGGCTGGTTATGCAGCTGGCCCAGAGATTGTGGACTAGAAGAAGCTTGGCTTTTCCTCAACTGGGGAGGTGATCGTGGGAACAGTACAGAGACACTCAAGATTAGAAAGAGGTTGCGAAAAGTGTTGGACCTAAACACTGTCGTGCTGACTGAAATAAGTCAGATGAGAAGCAGAAACGCCTTATGACATCTCTTATATGCAGGACCTAAAAAGACAAGACACAAAGGAATTTATTTATAAACCAGAAAATGATGACAGACTTAGAGAACAAACTTATGATTGCTAGAGGGGAAGATGAGGGTAAGGGACGGTTATGGAGTTTGTGATGCTCATGTACACACTGCAATATTGAAAATAGATAAGGATCATATGCCATGATCAAGTCAGGTATATTCAAGGGATGCAAAGATTATTCAATATATACAAATCAATCAATATGATGTGCCATATTAACAAATTAAAACATAAAATTCACATTATAATTTCCATAACTTCAATAAAACTTCCAAGAAAATTCAGCACCCATTTATGATAGAAACTCTCAGGAAAGTTGGCAGAGAAGGTATCTACCTGAACATAATAAAGGTCATGTACCATAATCCCACAGGAAACATTGTTATCATTGGTGAAAAACAGAAAGCATTTCCTCCAATGTCAAGAACAAGACAAGGCTGCCCACTCTGACCACTACTATTCAACACAGTTTTGGAAGTCTTAGCCATGGCAAACAAAGAAGAAAAAGAAATACAGGAATACAGACTGGAAAGGAAGCAGTAAAACTCTCACTATTTCCAGATGACATGATATTATACATAGAAAACAGTAAAGACACTAGAGATAACAGTAAAGCTTACTAGAACTAATCAGTGGATTTATTTGTATAGTCATAGGATACAAAATCAACAATCCCGTATGCTAACAATAAATACTCAGAAAGAGAAATTAAGGAATCAATTTTATTTTCTCCTGACATAAAAAGAATAAAACACCTAGCAATAAATCTACCTAAGGAGACAAAAGGGCTGTATACTGAAAATTATAAGACATTGATTAAAAAAATTAAAGATGACATAAATGATGGAAAGTTATACCAAGTTCTTGGAAAGTAAGAATCAATATTGTGAAAATGACTATACTACTCAAAGCAATATACAGATTCAATGCAATCTATATGAAATTACCAATGGTATTTTTCACAGAAGTAGAACAAAAAATTTCAAAATTTATACAGGAACACAAAAGACCCTTTATAGGCAAACTGATTTTGCAAAAGAAGAATGAGGCTGGAGGAATCAATCTTCCTGCTTTCAAACTATACTACAAAGCTACACTCATCAAGATAGTATGGAACAGGCAGAAAAACAGAAACATAGACTAACAGAACAAGATAGAAAGCCAGAAAAGAACCTACATACATATGGGCATCTTATCTTTGACAAGGGAGGCAGACTATGTGAAAGTGAAAGTCACTCAATTCTGTCCAACTCTTTGCGACCCCATGCACTATACAGTACATGGAATTCTCCAGGCCAGAATACTGGAGTGGGTAGCCTTTCCCTTCTCCAGGGGACCTTCCTAACCCAGGGATCGAACCCAGGTCTCCCGCAATGCATGCAGATTCTTTACCAGCTGAGCCACAAGGAAAGCCCAAGAATACTGGACTGGATAGCCTATCCTTTCTCCAGCGGATCTTCCCAACTCAAGAACTGAACTGCATTCTCCTGCATTGCAGGTGGATTCTTTACCAACTGACCTCTGAGGGCAGCTAAAATGGAGAAAAGACAGTCTCTTTAATAAGTGATGTTAGGTCATATGGCAGTTCTATTTCCAGTTTTTTAAGGAATCTCCACACTGTTCTCCATAGTGGCTGTACTAGTTTGCATTCCCACCAACAGTGTAAGAGGGTTCCCTTTTCTCCACATCCTCTCCAGCATTTATTGCTTGTAGACTTTTGGATGGCAGCCATTCTGACTGGTGTAAAGTGGTACCTCATTGTGGTTTTGATTTGCATTTCTCTGATAATGAGTGATGCTGAGCATCTTTTCATGTGTTTGTTAGCCATTTGTATGTCTTTTATGGAGAAATGTCTGTTTAGTTCTTTGGCCCACTTTTTGATTGGGTCATTTATTTTTCTGGAATTGAGCTGCAGGAGTTGCTTGTATATTTTTGAGATTAATTCTTTGTCTGTTGCTTCCTTTGTCATTATTTTCTCCCATTCTGAAGGCTGTCTTTTCACCTTGCTTTTAGTTTCCTTTGTTGTACAGAGGCTTTTAATTTTAATTAGGTCACATTTGTTTATTTCTGCTTTTATTTCCAATATTCTGGGAGGTGGGTCATAGAGGATCCTGCTTTGGTTTATGTCGGAGAGTGTTTTGCCTATGCCATATGACCCAGAAATCCCACTGATGAGCATACACACCCAGGAAACCAGAATTGAAAGAGACACATGTACCCCAATGGTCATCGCTGCACTGTTTACAATAGCCAGGACATGGAAGCAACCTAGATGTCCATCAGCAGACGAATGGATAAGAAAGCTGTGGTACATATACACAATGGAACATTACTCAGCCATTAAAAAGAATACATTTGAATCAGTTCTAATAAGGTGGTGAAACTGGAGCCTGTTATACAGAGTGAAGTAAGCCAGAAGGAAAAACACCAATACAGTATATTAATGCATATATATGGAATTTTGAAATATGGTAACAATAATCCTGTATGCGGGACAGCAAAAGAGATGTAGATGTATAGAACAGTCTTTCGGATTCTATGGGAGGGGTCGAGGGTGGGATGATATGCAAGAATGGCATTGAAACATGAAAATTATCATATGTGAAATGAATCACCAGCCCATGTTTGATACATGAGGCAGGTGCTCAAGGCTGGCACACCGGGATGACCCAGAGGGATGGATCGAGACAGAGGTAGGAGGGGGATTCTGGAAGAGGAACACATGTACACCCATGGCGGATTCATGTCAATGTGTGGCAGAACCAACACAATATTGTAAAGAAAAAAGTCTTTCTTGAATTTGTAACAATTAAAAAAAAGTGATGTTAGGGAAACTGGACAGCTATATGTATTATAGAAGAATTAAATTAGAACACTCTCTAGCACCATATACAAAGATAAACTCAAAATGGATTAAAAACCTAAATGTAAGATCAGAAACTACAAAACTCTTAAAGGAAAACAGAGATAGAACACTTTTTTAATTTTTATTTATTTATTTTTTCATTTATTTATTAATTTTTTTCTTTTCATTATTGTATTGAGAAAACTGAGTGGCTGGGACATGGGAGGGGAGAAGTTGCAGCTCCCAACCACGCTGGGGGGCTCCAACCTGGGAAGTGCAAGCAGCTCCAGCAGCCGGCCCCAGGCTGCTCCCAGCCGAGGACCTAGAGTCTGAACCGTGTGGGCTGGGAAAGCACACAAACCATGAGTGGGGGACAAACCCCAGAGTGGCTGAATCATGGTGAGAACACTTTTTTTTTTAAATTTTTTATTGTGTTGGTTTTGCCATACAATGACATGAAACCGCCCTGGGTTTACATATGCTCCCCCTCCAGAACCCCCCTCCCTCCTCTCTCCCGATTCCCTCCCCCTGGGACATCTCGGTGCACCAGCCCCGAGCATCAACCCTGGGCTGGCAATTGATTTCACATATGATAATTAACATGTTTCAATGCCATTCTCCCATATCATCCCACCCTTGCCCTCTTCCACAGAGTCCACGTGTCTGTTCTATACGTCTGCGTTCCTTTTGCTGTCTCACATGCAGGGTTCTCGTTACCATCTTTCTAAATTCCGTATATATGCGTTAGTATACTGTATTGTTGTTTTTCCTTCTGGCTTACTTCACTCTGTATAATAGGCTCCAGTTCCGTCCACCTGAGTAGAAGGAGAACACTTTTTAAAATAAATCACAAAAGGATCCTCTACGACCCATCTCCTAGAGTAATGCAAATAAAAACAAAACTAAACAAATGGAAACTAATCAAACTTAAGACCTTTTGCACAGCGAAAGAAACCACAAACAAGATGAAAGGACAACGCCCAGAATAGGACAAAAAAATTGCAAATGAAGCAACTGACAAAGGATTAATCTCCAAAATATACCAGCAACTCAAGCAGCTCAACATCAGGGAAAAAAAGTTTTTAAATGGACACAAGATCTAAACAGACATTTCTCTAAAGAAGGCATCCTAATGGTGAATCAACACATGAAAGAATGCTCAACATCGCTTATAATTAGAGACACGCAAATCAAAACTACAATGAGGTATCACCTCACATCGGTCAGAATGGACATCATGAATAAATCTACAAACAATAAATGCTGTAGAGGATGTGGAGGAAAGGGAACCCTCTAGCACTGTTGGTGGGAATGTAAATTGACATAGCCACTATGAACATTTCTTAAAAAACTAGAAATGAAACTATCATATGCCCCAACAATCCCACTACTGTGCATATACACTAAGGAAATTATAATTGAAAAAGACACATGTACCTCAATGTTCATTGAAAAACTATTCACAATAGCTAGGACATGGAAGCAACTTTGATGTCCACTAGCAGACAATGGATAACGAGAACCTAGCATGCGAGACAGCAAAAGGAACGCAGATGTATAGAAGAGACTCTTGGACTCTGTGGATGAGGGCAAGGGTGGGATGATATGGGAGAATGGCATTGAAACATGTTAATTATCATATGTCTAATCAATTGCCAACCCAGGATTGATGCTCGAGGCTGGTGCAATGAGATTTTCTGGGGGGAGGGAGGAGGGAGGGGGGGTTCTAGAGGGGGAGCATATGTAAACCCATGGTGATATCATGTCATTGTATGGCAAAACTAATAAAAAAAAAAGAAAAGAAATGGTGGTACCCATACACAATGGAATACTACTGACCCATAGAAAGAAACACATTTGAGTTAGTTTTAATGAGATGGGTGTAGAGACTATTATATGGAGTGAAGTAAGTCAGAGACAAAAACAAATGTTGTGTATTAATGCATATATTTGAAATCTAGAAAAATGGTACTGATGAATCTATATGCTGGGCAGGAATAGAGACTTGGACATACAGAACAGATTTATGGACACAAGGGGGGAAGGAGAGGTCAGATGAATTGAGAGAGCAGCATGGAAATACATACATTACCATGTGTAAAATGAATAGGTAATGTGAAGATGTATAGAGCAGGTAGCTAAGCTTGGTGCTTGTGAAAACTACAGGGATGGGATGGGTTGGGAGGTGGGATAGAGGTACAAGAGGGAGGGGACATGTGTGTACCTCTGACTGGTTCATGTTGATGTTCGGTAGAAACTGATACCACACTGGAAAGATTTATTCTCCAATTAAAAACAAATAAGATTTAAATAAATAGATAATCAACAAGGATAACTGTTTAGCCCAGGGAACAATGCTCATTGTTTTGTGGCAGCCTAGATGAGAGGGGATATGGGGAAGAATGGATAAAGTGCACACATATGGAAGAGTCCCTTCCTTGTCTACCTGGAACTCTCTTAACATTTTTAACTGGCTATCCAATACCAAAAAAAAGGTTCAGTTAAGAAGAAGAAGAGGCTGCAGAAAATATCCCTCTGTAGAACAAGGTACTATCAAAGTCACGAGGTGGTAGGTCTACATCAAGAGAACTCTAGAACCTTCTGGGGCAGAGCATACAAGAGATCTCAGGGTGCTAGAAACTGATTTGGGAGAGTGGCCCAACAGAGGCCACTGACAAGATCAAGGACACAGTGAGAAGAGCAGCGCGGGAGCCACCAGAGAGCCTGCCAAGGGGCTCAGGGCTCATGATCTGGCCTGCCTGGCCCTGACGCCCTGGGAGACCATTCCTGAGCATGGGGCTTCCCTAAAACCCGTAAGTCCACACCAACCTGTCCTCAAGGTCACATGCTCTGACAGGCTGCCACTGGCAAGCATTCAGGAGGCATGATTTGGGAGCATCTTTGCCCTTTGTGGTCAACCTGGGGATTTTCAGGTGTGAAGCTTCCTGAGTCAGCTGCCCCTCCCTGAGCCCTCTAGGGGGAGGAGGCTGAGCCAGTGCCCTCTGTGGACTCAAGGACTAGCATCGTGCCAACACACACAGCTCCTCCTGTGCAGCCCCGGGCACCTTCACACTGTGGCCTGGCAGAATCTCCTGAGAAAAGGAAGCACCTGACACAGGGCCCTGGGGTGAGGACCAGCTCAGGTATAAAAGGGCTCCAGGTGAGCAGGGAGCACCTGCCACCGGCACCATGACTCGGGCTGGAGCTCTCCTGCTGCTCTGCACTGCCTTGCTCCTCATCGTGGGCGGAAGTGAGTGGCAGGGACCTGGGCTCCCCAAGCTTTCTGACACCTTCCCAGGGCAGCACTCAGCATCTCGGGAGGGGGAAAGGAACAATGTGTTCTAATGAGTGTCTTTCAGGCAGTGTCCTCTTATCTTTCTGTTTCAGAGTGTGATGAAATCTGCCCAGCCTTGAGGGACACTATTGACGTGCACTTAATGGGAAGCCATGAGGCCTATATTGAACAAATTGAAAAGTATAACCAAAACTCTGCTGTTCTGGAAACTGCCGATACCCTGAAGAGCTGTGTTGATGAGAAGTTGACAGCGGAGGCTAAGCAGAATGCTCTGAGCACTCTGGTGGGTCAGGTTGTGTGTGACTGTGCCTGTGGGGCCTCTGGGGCCTTAGGGGAGGGGCGGGGTGTCAGGGGCCAGCTCAGGGCACTGGGAAATGGGAGGATCATATCATCTCCAGCCTAGCCCTTCCCCAGGAACCTGGGAGCAAAAAGATCCTCATTAATGAGGATGTAGAGAGGATATGGATGACTACTATAGGGTGGGGGAAGGATGATGGACGAAGACTCAGTCGAGCCCTGGATTTCCTGAGCTGGCCCTGACTGATTAGCTCTGCCTGTCACAGGCCTGGGCCCTTGCAAGCCCTCCTGACTCTGTGCTGCCACCTGCCTTTGGAGTTGAGCCCTCAGCACTGGCCCCCCCAGTCTTCAGCCTCTCCAGCACAGGAACCTGACTCTGCTGTGATCCAGTCCTATTGAGAACTTCTCTTCTCCAAACATCAGTTTTTTCCCTAATGCCTCAATTCCCTGCTCCATTCCACCTAATACCCACATACGTCCTTGGTCTCTGGATGCCAAAGGGCCATTATGCCACATCTGCTCTAAGAGGAGGCTGTTCTAAAACCTGCCCTCCTGCCCTCCCTAGGCCTGGGGTGCCCGGAGTCGAGGATCAGGGTGAATCATTTCTCTGCTGCCATAGATATGGTAGGACAAGCAGCTGTTTCAGCTCTAAATGTCCAAAGGACAGAGGAAGGAAGCAGACAGGGATCAACTCTCCCTTGAAGGCTTCTGGAGTCACTCCTGAGCCCTTCCCAGGTGGTCCTCAACGGTGTCCCTCATTCTATCACAGGAGACTGCCCTCAGCCCTCCAGGAAGACCACACAATCTTTGCTCCATTGCAGGAAGACTCATTGGGAGGTACCCACCTTTACCCGCTCATTCAGAGGTCTCCCTCTGCAGACCCCTCCCCTGTGTTCAGTGCAGCTTCATGTCTGCTGGAGCCCTGAGGCCTCACCCGGTTTCTGCACCTTTTCTTACAGAATAAAATATACTCAAGTTCTCTCTGCTGATGGAACTGTCCCTGCCAGGCACCCAAGGAAGCCACTTGCATGATCCCTAAGTCATGTCAGCAACCTGCCTCATCCAGGTGTCTGATTATGGAGGATTCCAGCAATAAGAAGCTTTACAATTCACAGGAGAGTGCTTATTCATTGGACATTTGACTTCAGAGTTGGGCAGGGAGGATGCGACCTCAGAAAACCATCAGCGTGCTTATCCACTGCAGCTGGATTTCCCTGCTGTCAGATGCTCCTCCACAAATTCAACAGGTGGAGCATGGGCAATGATCATTATATCAGCCAGATTGTCTGTTCACTTCTGTCACCAGGACCCACAGGCCATGAGCATCATCCACCAAATTCCAGTTTCACAGCAACCTTGAGCCATAAGAGTAATCACCCTTTTCTTATAAGAGAGACTCTGAGGCTCAGAGGAAGTAAAGCATCTCGTGAAAAGACACAGCATCCCCCTCCCGTCCATGCTGGGGAGACAAGCTCAGCTGACTCACCCTGTGACTGTGCACATATTACAGTCCTTTGGGCCTCTGAATTCTAGGCCCCAAATCAAACTGTCTCCAGTCTCCAAGTCTTGGGTAAGGCCAAACTAAAATAATGACTGACAAATGCCTCTTCTCCTAAGTGCGTGACAGGAGAGGAAGAACAAAGGGTCAAGGCCCACGTGCTGAAGTTTGTCACTCCTTGGGCCTCAGTTGATCCTGAATCCAACCCCCAACTTACAGACTCAGCCGCTTCCACATAAACACACTGTGAATGGGTCTCACAGGCAGATTGGATGTCGAGGGGCCTGGGGTTTCTCACTCCTGCTGTTTCTCTGATGCCTGCCCAGAAACCAGGCCCTGTGCTCACCCTGTCTGACTGTTCTTCACCCGACCCCACCCCATCTCTAAGAGCTTCTTCCCACCCAACAGCTTGGCCCCAGAGAAGAGTCTGCTGGGTTTACCCTACGGGGCTGGATCCAGGATGGGGAATCGCTAAGGTTCTCATGGTGAGGAGGCTTAGGACAGGTCCCCAGGGTGATCCAGAGCATCTGCTCCTCCCTGTGGAGGGAGCCCTGGAGGAGATGGGGGAGGTCTCCTTTCCCAGAGTGATACCAGGCCCTTGTCTCTGCCCACCACTCCAGCCCAGCTCTTCTAAGATGGAGACCTGTCTCTGTGGGAGCTAAGGTGAGTTGAGAGGGTGTGAGCAGGCCCTGGGGCAGGGACACTTCTCCTCATCTGACACAGGATGTGTATTCCATCCCACCCTCACCCAACTGACCTAAAAGCTCCAGGCCTTCTATAAGGAGAGATGCCACCCTGATGAGATAGGTGCCTCTTCCAATATCCTGGATATAAACTCACCCTGCTCTGCAGTGAGTGTATAGATGTGACAAGGACCCATCCAAAGATTCGTTGGAGATGAATGATGGGCAGTCAGTCCTCCTGGGACAGACATAACCTGTCTCCTGGCTCTTGCTCAGCCACACAGAACTCCTGGGGCTGCTGGGGAGACACCTCCATATGCCCATTGCCCCATTCCCTCTCCCTGCCTTCCTCCAAACTACAGCACCCTTAACTAATATTGGGTTGGTAGAAAAGGTAGCATCTGATTTCTCCCAAATCCTTTTCTGTCTGACATCCAAACCTGGTAGGCTGCGAATGTAACTGTCAAAAACCTGTGGCTTTTGATCTCTGATTCTCACATGACCTTCCCTCTGAGATCATAGAAGCCTTGTGCCGTTTCCACCTAGGCCAACCTGAGTTCACCTACAGCTGTGGGCTAATCCCCCACTGCAGACACTTCCCTCCTCAAGCCCCTGCATCTCCTCTACCTGCTTGGTGGATTTCTCTAGCACCTGGGAGCTGACTCAACTACTGGTACTTGTGTGCTCAGTTGCTTCAACTGTATCTGAATCTTTAAAACCCTGTGGACTGTAGCCCACTAGGCTTATTGTCCATGGATTCTTCTAGCAAGAATACTACAGTGGGTTTCCCTGCCCTCCTTCAATCCACTGGGAGGCTCACTCAAAAGTGTGGGGAGTTCATGTCCACAGGACAACCCTCAGACATTACAGACCCCACCTCCATGGCCTTTCTCATATGTGTGTTCACTGTACTTAGTTCCACACAAAAGCACCCGGCATCACCTTCTTAATTACCTTCCTGCTCCCTAATCCCTGTGTCTGGGTCACCTTAGTTGGGAACACAAAGTCTCATGGTGTCCTATGTCCATCTGTCTGATCAGGAAAGACAGGAATTCAAGTGAAAGAGACCCAGTAAAGGCAGCAGGTAGAAGGGAGAGGGATACCATAGCTGAAGCTTCAGAGGCATCACAAAGAACAGGAATCTGGTTGCAGGAGGGAGATGCTCTCTGGCCATGTATTTCTCTGTGGACCTTGCAATGAAATATTTGAATCGGCTGGGACAAGGTGTTTTGAGGGTACACCCTGACCCTAGGCCATAGAAATCCATGGGATAATTCAGGCAGAAGCACATTGCTCCATGGATCTAGACCTGGGAAACAGAAAGTCATAGAGAGATAGGAGCAAGATCTGGGTGGCAAGACAGGGGTTGCAAAACTGAGATAAGCCTCTAAAAAGGAAAAGGCCAGAATCAGACCATAGTGGAGGACAGGACTTACCTTCATGATTGCAAAATGAAGACCCGCAGAGATACATCCACTTCTTCATTGTTACCATCATACCTCGAAGTTTCCTGAAAAATTTTTTTAAATATTTTCTATTATATTGAATATAGTTCCAATGGTATAACATATTTACACTCATCTTTAGGCTGGCCATGCTCATGGAATCAGAACACAGGATACCCAGTTGGGGCTTCACACCCAGGCTTCTGAAGGGGTTCACATGGAAGGGTCAGAGGTTCTTTTATGTGCCCCAAGCCGGTACCTGGGGAAGCCACAGAGCTCAGCAGATCCTAAGCAGATGGACAAGATAGATGACAGAACCACATCTTCCACTCAGAAGGACACCATAGAAAACACACACATGGATTCATCATGCCCGTTTACAGATTACTGAGGTAACGGCAAACTCACTACTGAACAGACAAACAGGCCCCACTTGTAAAGCCTGTAGAGCTGCTCACAGCCCTGGGTATCTGGGCAGCCAGGGCACGGAAAGTAACATAGTCAACACAACACAGCCAGGTGAAGACGCCCTAAAGATGATAGCAGGACAAGCCCAGATTCACATCATCACAAGTTTTACCACAGAGGCAGCTCTGAGCAAACACACAGGGCTGGCCCAGTCTCAGGAGCATCTTCCATGCTCAATCCATGAGGGGCTAGCCCATTCTACACTCCTTCAGGACAGACATGGAAGGAATAATAATAAATCACAGAAATACTTAAATGATTTTGGTCTAGTTGTCCAAGAGAAAAAATTAGAGCAAAGCCCAAGATTGCTGAAAAATCTCCAAACAAAAAGAGACCCTGATGAGACTTTCCTGGTGATCCAGTGGTTAAAAATCTGCCTTCAAATGCAGAGGATGCTTGTGTGATATTTGATCAAGGAACTTAGATGCCACTTTCTATGGGATGACAGAGCCCTTTGTGCCAGAGCTAGAGCAAAGTCTGCAGCCTGCAAGGAAATATCCTACATCTGCCACAAGAAGACCCCGCATCCTCTGCATCGGAAGGCAGACTCTTCACCACTGCATCAACAACATTGTAAATCAGTTATCCTCCAATTAAAATTTTTAATTAAAAAAATTTTTTTTAACTTCAAAAAGAAGGAGAGAGAGAAAGACCATGAGAAGAGGCCAGGAATAATAAGTCAAGGCAGGATTCAGGTTGATGATCCAAGTTCAGGGAGACTTCACACAATTGGGCAACATAGGGCTCAGCTATGTGGTTGCAATACAGGCTTACTAAACATTCTACCCTGAGCCGTCTGATTGCTTTGGAGTAGAATATAAAATGTGAAAAATAAATGATTCATTCTCCTCTCCTTCTCAATATGCCACATGAAAGATAGTAATAGAATATTAAACTATGATCCCATAAGGACAAAAAGAACAATCTGTGGTTATCACCTAATGATGGAATAGAACACATTTTCAGAGAAGAGAAAGCACAGAAACATGGGGTGACTATGGGCAGAGAAAGCCATATCTGACAAACAAGACAGAGTCTGTTTTTCCTACTTAATTCCAAAGAGGTCTGGGCTACAGAGACATGAGCACTGCAGTGGGTGAGTATAAACAAGATGAACTGAAGGGAAATTCTGTGAACCACTGCATTGGGTTTGGAAAGTCTTCATTCCAGACTGGAGTTTAGAAGGAGAGGCGGCTACAGGTGATATCGTTCTAGAGAGAGAAAAGGCAGATCAATAGATGATTTTGCATGTCCAATCATGGGAAGAAGAACTTTCATTTTTTCTTAAATCAAGAGCTTTTTCTTAAGAGCTTTTTATTTTTTCTTGGAACAATTTAGATACATGCAAATAATAACAAAGTATGAGCAACACTAATATATTACCAAAAAAATACAAAAATATATACTTTTTGATTTTAAAAGTTTATTTTATTCTAAGAATGCAAACATAGCTTAGCATTACAAATTACAACTGAGCAGGACCCTAAGAGGTCTCCCCACAATAGACCACCCCCCAACCATGTCCTCCACGTGCCTTTTGTCTGTGGAAACACTTTCACTTCTAGGCCCTTCCCAAGTTCCAAAGCGTACATTAGATCAGATACTTGAAAAAATGCAGAGAGAAAAATAGTCAAGCATTAAAATACAATAATAGTTGAGCCATTAAACAATGCCAAGGACCTTCAGTCACTCCTCAAGGGCTATGCATAATATTCTGAACCATATCCTTGGAGGTTTTTTGAAGATACTAAAACCCCCACCAAATGGAAGAAGTTAACTCTATGTTTCCCACAAGAATGTAGACTCCAGACCTTTTGGAGGTAGAAGGTTGATGACATTTACTCCCGATTACCTGATCACCAACCAATCACAGGGAAGTCCACCAGCTGATCACATATCCCACAAACCACCCTCCCTTACCCTGTCTTTAGAAAACCTTTCCCTGAAAACCTTTGGGGAGTTCAGAATTCCGAAGTACTAGCTACTCAGACTCCTTGCTTGGCAATGAACACCGCATTTTCCTTCACTACAACCCGATGTCAATAAATCGGCCTTACTATGCATTGGCAAGCTGACACAGAGACTGAAGTGAAAAACTGAGTGATCATCTTAACTGATGAAGAAAAATAGAGTTTATGATACTAAGAAGTTGTGGTTTAGAAAAAAACAAAAAGGGAATAAAGCGTTCTTTGTGATCATGATGAAGTGCATTTATGAAAAAACCTCAACAAGCATCATATTTAATGGTCAAATGTTATGAGCAGTCCATTTAAAATGAGAAACAAGGTAGTGATGCTGGAATGACTGTTTGCACTAAACATATACTATATTCATTGAGCAATGCAGTACAAAAAGAAAGTTTGATGATATCAATGTAGACAACAGATAAACAAGAATATCAGACTTCCCTGGTGGTCCTGTCCGTTGGGAATCCACCTGCCAATGCAGAGGACATGGGTTTGATCCCTGGTTTGGGAAAAATCCCACCTGCTGTAGGACATCTCAGTGTGTACGCCACAACTACTGAGCCTGCACTCTACAGTGTGGGAGCTGCAAATACTGAAGCCCCTGTGCCCTAGTGCCCACATGCTGCAACTACTGAAGCCTCCAGATCCTAGGGTCCCTAGACAGACCCCACTTGCTGAAACAAGAGAAAGCCCACGTGCAGTGATAAAAACCCAGCCCAGCCAAAAACGAAAAGGAGTATCAATAACCATCCAAACCATGATCTTTGAAAAAGCAAAAAAAATGGATAAATCTCTATTACTAACTTGAAAAGCAGTAAGACACAAATTATCATAATAAATAAAAGAAAGGATGACTTTATAGATCTACATACAAGAAAATAATAAGAAAACATGAAGAACTAATTACGCCTATTAGCCAGAGAGCTTAGATGAAGCATACACCTTTCTTAAAGACAAAAATTACACAAAGTGAATCAATACAAAAGAGAATAATTGATTAGCTCGATATCTGTTAAGAAAGTTAACTTTAATTAAACCATCACATGTAGAAAATTCCAGGCCCATAGATATAGAGGTGAATTTTATCAAATATGTAAAGAAGAAATAATATAAGCCTATATAAATACTTTGAGAAAACAGAATACAAATGAAGGTTCCCAACTCATCTCTTGAGGCCAGTATTTTCTCATATATTTTCAGGAAAAAGTATTACCAGAAAGTGATGGACTGATATCATTCACAAACATATACCCACAAAAATTAACATAACATTAGCAAATAAAATCTGGACACACAGAAAAGAAGTGGCACATAAACACAAGTGATGTTTATCCTGGGACTGCAAGTTTGGTTTTAACATTCAAAGTCAATCAAGGTAATTCACCATAGTAACACAATAACAGGGGAAAGTCATATGATCCTCATAACAGATGCAGAAAATAAGTTTTAAAAATCAAAACATTCACCTGGGGTGGGGGCATGGGGTGGAGGGTGGGACGTAGGAAGGAGGTTCAAGAGGGAGGGGACATGTGTACACCTGTGGGTGATTCATGTTGATGTATGGCAGAAACCAACAAAAATTGTAAAGCAGTTAAATTCCAATTAAAAATAAAATTTTTAAAACAAAAGCATTCGTAATAAAACACATCCATAAACTAAGAGAAAAGTATACTTCATAACATTGGGAGTTACATCTACATAAGCACCTACAACTTACAGTACCTAATGCGGAAAGATTGAGTGCTTTCCTCCTAAAATCGAGCAGAAGGCAAAGATGCCCACTTTCATGATGTTTTGGAAACATTTTACTGATCAATAAAACAAAAGAATAGAAAAGAAATACAGACTGGAAAGGAAGAGGTAAAACTATCAAAACATGCAGGAAAAGAAAACTGAAAAAATTACACATTCATTAAAATTTTCAGTACAATAGTAATAGAACAGGGATACAATCTAATAATTGGCCTCAAAAATAACAAAGAAGACTTCAGCTAACACTGCATTTAATGAACAAAGGCTGGATTGTTTCTCCTAAGATCAAAGATAAGGGAAAGGCACCTATTCTTTCCATTTCTCTTCAACATTGGACTGGAAGTTCTCACAAGTGCAATAAGGCAAGAAATAATGAAAACAAACTACAGTTGGAAAGGAAAAACTCAAACTCTCTTCAGAGTAAATTATAATATACAGAGTTTTCAGTATATTATTTTTATCTAGAAATCTACAAAAACACCACTAGTAAATATAAGTGTGTGTGTGTTAGTCACTTAGTCATGTCCAACTCTCTGTGACCTCATGGACTAAAGCCTGCCTGGCTCCTCTGTTTTTGGAATTCTCCAGGCAAGAATACTGGAGTGGGTTGCCATTTCCTTCTCTAGGGCACATATAAGTGAGGATAGCATATTTGTAAAATACGAGTCAATATATAAAACCTCTAGTGTATTCTACATAGAGACAACAAACAATCCGAAATTGAAGTAAAATGTCATTCATAATAGCACAAAAACAAAATATTTTGACAGAGAATTAATAAAATATGTGCAAAACCTGTAAAATGGAAACTTTGCAATTTAATTTCTGAGAAAAGTAGAAGTCAAATTAAATGGAGACATATACTAGGCTTATATATTTAAAGACTCAGTAATGATAAGATTTCAATTCTCCTGATACTTAGATTCGAGGCAATCCTTATCCACATGCCAGCAGGAGGTGTGTAGAAAGTGAGAAACTGATTCAAACATGTATACAAAGGAATGTCAGGAGGATGGTTCAGTAGGAGATCCCAGTCCCTAAGCCACCACCGAGAAAAACAACATAGCTCTGACACAGCTCAAGAGTTCACTAAAGAAGCCGAAACAACACAGCGGTGTTGCAAAAAAGGACCCTTTCCAGGGTTCAAAGGGGGTTCTCATCTAACACTCAGAAATGAATTGTCTGAGGAGACACACGTGCTGACAAAGGAAGAGACTTTATTGATAAAGGGTGGCAGGGCAGAAAGCAGTAGGGAAAGGGAACCCAAGAGAAATGCTCTACCACCTGGCTCATAGTCTTCGATTTTATGGTGATTGGATTAGTTTTCCAGTCGTCTTTGGCCAGTCATTCTATCGGTGTGTTTCCTGTAACAATAGCACAAATTAAAGTGAGCTAAAGCTGTGGAGGACACCAACAGCCAGCACAGCCACTGCATGTGCCCAGCGCTCTCAGCACAGAAGGTCTCACAGGATTTTACGTCTCAGACCCCCGGTGCTGAGTCCCTCCACCCTCCCTAACAGGACTCATGACAGCCAGTGCCTCCTGGAACTCAGCACAGCCATCATACCTGCAGCCAAGCTAGTCCTGGTCCTGAAGCCAGGCATGTACATGCCACCAGCTCTGACCTCAGCAGCTGAACTTGTGCCTGCAATCCGCCTCCGTTCCCATCACGAGCCCTGTCCCTGCCACTATGCATACACCGCAGCCCTGTGCATTCACCTACAGACCCACAGCTGAGCATGTGCACACTTCTGGCACTAGCAATCGCCACTACCTGCCCTAGTCCCTCACTGCTGTACCCAGAGTCAATGCTGAGGACCACACCAGTTATGTTTCTGTACACTAAAAATGAAAACTCCAAAAAGGAAATTAAGTACAGCTCAGTTCAGTTCAGTTGCTCAGTCGTGTCCAACTCTTTACAACCCCATGAATCACAGTATACCAGACCTCCCTGTCCATCACCAATGCCCAGAGTCTACCCAAACTCATGTCCATCGACTTGGCGATGCCATCCAGCCATCTCATCCTCTGTCTTCCCCTGCTCCTCCTGCTCCCAATCCTTCCCAGAATTAAGGTCTTTTCCAATGAGTCAACTCTTCCCATGAGGTGGCCAAAGTATTGGAGTTTCAGCTTCAACATCAGTCCTTCCAATGAACACCCAGGACTGATCTCCTTTAGGATGGACTGGTTGGATCTCCTTGCAGTCCAAGGGACTCTCAAGAGTCTTCTCCAAGACCACAGTTCAAAAGCATTTCTTCGGTGCTCAGCTTTCTTCACCGGCCAACTCTCACATCCATACATGACTACTGGAAAAACCATAGCCTTGACTACATGGACCTTTGTCAGCAAACTAATGTCTCTGCTTTTCAATATGCTATCTAAGTTGGTCATAACCTTCCTTCCAAGGAGTAAGCATCTTTTAATTTCATGGCTGCAATCACCATCTGCAACGATTTTGGAGCCCCCAAAAATAAAATCTGACACTGTTGCCACTGTTTCCCCATCTATTTCCCTTGAAGTGATGGGACCAGATGCCATGATCTTAGTTTTCTGATTGTTGAGCTTTAAGCCAAATTTTTCACTCTCCTCTTTCACTTTCAGCAAGAGGCTCTTTAATTACTCTCATTTTCTGCCATAAGGGAGGTGTGATCTGCATATCTGAGGTTATTGATATTTCTCCCGGTAATCTCGATTCCAGCTTGTGCTTCTTCCAGCACAGCGTTTCTCATGATGTACTCTGCATATAAGTTAAATAAGCAGAGTGACAATATTCAGCCTTGACATACTCCTTTTCCTATTTGGAACCAGTCTGTTGTTCCATGTCCAGTTCTAACTGTTGCTTCCTGACCTGCATACAGGTTTCTCAAGAGACAGGTCTGGTATTCCCATCTCTTTCAGAATTTTCCACAGTTTATTGTGATCCACACAGTCTAAGGCTTTGTCGTAGTCCATAAAGCAGAAATAGATGTTTCTCTGGAACTCTCTTGCATTTTCGATGATCCAGCAGATGTTGGCAATTTGATCTCTGGTTCTTCTGCCTTTTCTAAAACCAGCTTGAACTTCTGGAAGTTCACGGTTCACGTATTGCTGAAGCCTGGCTTGGAGAATTTTGAGCATCACTTTATTAGCATGTGAGATGAGTGCAATTGTGCAGTAGTTCAAACATTCTTTGGCATTGCCTTTCTTTGGGATTGAAATGGAAACTGACCTTTTCCAGTCCTGTGGCCATTGCTGAGTTTTCCAAATTTGCTGGCATATTGAGTGCAGCACTTTCACAATGTCATCTTTCAGGATTTCAAATTGCTCAACTGGAATTCCATCACATCCACTAGCTTTGTTCATAATGATGTTTTCTAAGGCCCACTTGACTTTGCATTCCAGGATGTCTGGCTCTAGGTGAATGATCACACCATCGTGATTATCTGAGTCATGAAGATCTTTTTTGTACATGTCTTCTATGTATTCTTGCCACCTCTACTTAATATCTTCTGCTTCTGTTAGGTCCATTTCATGCAAGAATGGGCTCGATAAAGAGTAGAAATGGTATGGACCTAACAGAAGATAAAAACGGAAATTAAGAAATGTAATGTAAAGGGAACAATTAATTAATTAATTAAAAAAACATAGAAATAGGATGAATCACAGAAGGGAAAGCCGTCTACCCTGAAAACTACAAAATATTGATGAAAAACATTAAAGAAGACACAAAGAAGTAGAACAACGTCCCACATTTATGAATTGGAAGACTAATGTTTTAAAAATATCCATACAACCCAAAATGATATAAACAGTCAATGAAGTTCCTGTGTAAATCCAAGGAACTCTTTACAGAACTAGAAAAAATGGTCATAAAAATAATATGCAACCAGAAAGGACTCTGAATAGCTAAAACAACCTTGAGAAAGAAAAACAAACCTGGAGACACCATTCCTCCTAATTTCAACTACTAGTCTCCCTTTTCAGCACTGAGGAAAGACACAGGATCCTAAATGAGGCCAGAAAATGGTTAATAAAAATGGCACCTGAGGGTACTGCAAACCTGCAGCAGTGGGCAGAACTAGCCACCCCAGATGAGAGGCCCAGTTGGGACTGTAACACAGAGGAAGGGCAGAGCCACCTGGAGAGACATCAGGTGGCTATTTCACAAGGCCTCAAGAGAGGGGCTCGAAACCTATGAGTATGGCAAAACCCTCTGAAGCAATTCAGATGGAAAGCGAATCATGCTCTGAGTTCTCTGAAAGACTGTGCGAGGCCTACAGACTTTATACCCCAATAGATCCAGAGGCTACTGGGTCTTGGATGGTGATAAATGCAGCTTTTGTGTCTCAAGCCTACCCCAAAAATGCCTGACTGGTGGGGGGGGTGGTGACACCAAGTGACTCATGAATGTTTATACATCCCTGGATGCCCAGTACCTTTGTTGGGAAGAGACTTGCTGTCTAAATTGGGGGCACAAGTGGCCTTTCCCACCACAAAAGACCCACTCTTTGAGTGGGCTCAACCACCTATTTACTCTTCCTCTCTGTAACACCTCAAGATGCATGGAAGTTGAACGATCTCCTGGAAGGGAAAACAGATGGGCTGGACAGGAGAGAGAGAGTGAGTTAACAATTCCCTGAGGTGTGGGTGAAAGACAACCCCCGTTCCCCAGGCTTGCAAAACAAGTCCCAGTGGTAATAGAACTCAAACCTGGTACAATTAGGTCAGCAGCCACCTTGGGCCTGCCAGACCTTGCTAAGCTATTCACTCTTCACGTGACTGAAGAGGACCAGGTGGCTACGGGAGTGTTGTCCCAGATTACGGGGACATGGGACAGATCTGTGGCTTATCTCTTGAAATGGCTGGATAACGTTGCCACTGAGTGGCCGGGATGCTTATGGGCAGTTGCTGCAGTTGCCTTACTGGTCCAGGAGGCAATCAAGCTGACTTTGAACCAAGATTTAATCATAAAAGTCCTGCATGAGGTCAACACACTCCTGCTAGGGGACCCCCGTAAATGGCTGTCAACATCCCAAATTACTCAATACCAGGGACTGTTCTCTGAGAACCCCCATGTTACTATTGAGCCTTGTCAGGCCCTGAGTCCAGCAACTCTCCTTCCTGTGGGAGAAGGTGGGCCCTTACATGATTGCAAGGAAATCCTAGAAGAAGTTAATGCCAGCAGACCTGACTTGAGAGACCAGCCAATCCTGGACCCAGACTTGGCCCTGTACACCAATGGCACCAGCCTGGTGAAACAAGGACAACAACTATTGGGATATGCAGTAGTCATGGAAGAAACCTTTGTTGAGGCTAGCTCTCTGTCGTCACACTGGTCTGCTCAATGGGTCAAACTATATGTTCTAATCCGGGCCCTCCAGCTGTCAAAAGGTAAGAAGACAAACATTTACACAGACTCCAAGTATGCTTTTGCTACTTTACATGTACATGAGGCTTTATATAAATAGAAAGATCTTCTGACAGCCAAAAGAAAGGACATTACATGCGTTAGTATACTGTATTTTTGTTTTTCCTTCTGGCTTACTTCACTCTGGATAATAGGCTCCAGTTCCGTCCACCTGAGTAGAACTGCTTCAAATGAATTTTTTTTTAATGCTGAGTAATATTCCACTGTGTATATGTATCACAGCTTTCTTATCCATTCGTCAGATGATGGGCATCTAGGTTGCTTCCATGTCCTGGCTATTGTAAACAGTGCGGCGATGAACATTGGGGTACACGTGTCTCTTTCAATTCTGGTTTCCTTGGTGTGTATGCCCAGCAGTGGAATTGCTGGGTCATATGGCAGGTATATTTGCAGTTTTTTAAGGAATCTCCACACTGTTTTCCATAGTGGCTGTACTACTTTGCATTCCCACCAACAGTGTAAGAAGGTTCCCTTTTCTCCACATCCTCTCCAGTATTTATTGCTTGTAGATTTTTGGATTGCAGCCATTCTGACTGGTGTAAAGTGGTACCTCATTGTGGTTTTGATTTGCATTTCTCTGATAACGAGTGATGTTGAGCATCTTTTCATGTGTTTGTTAGCCATTTTTATGTCTTCTTTGGAGAAATGTCTATTTAGTTCTTTGGCCCACTTTTTGATTGGGTCGTTTATTTTTCTAGAATGGAGCTGCAGGAGTTGCTTGTATATTTTTGAGATTAATTGTTTGTCTGTTGCTTCATTGGCTATTATTTTCTCCCATTCTGAAGGCTGTCTTTTCACCTTGCTTATAGTTTCCTTTGTTGTGCAGAAGCTTTTAATTTTAATTAGGTCCCATTTGTTTATGCGTGCATTTATTTCTGATATTCTGGGAGGTGGGTCATAGAGGATCCTGCTTTGGTTTATGTCAGAGAGTGTTTTGCCTATGTTATCCTCTAGGAGTTTTATAGTTTCTGGTCTTATGATTAGATCTTTGATCCATTTTGAGTTTATTTTTGTGTATGGTGTTAGAAAGTGTTCTAGTTTCATTCTTTTACAAGTGGCTCTCCAGTTTTCCCAGCACCACTTGTTAAAGAGATTGTCTTTTCTCCATTGTATATTCTTGCCTCCTTTGTCAAAGATAAGGTGTCCATAGATGCATGGATTTATCTCTGGGCTTTCTATTTTGTTCTATTGATCTATATTTCTGTCTTTGTGCCAGTACAATACTGTCTTAATGACTGTGGATTTGTAGTATAGCCTAAAGTCAGGTAGGTTGATTCCTCCAGTTCCATTCTTCTTTCTCAAGATAGCTTTGGCTATACGAGGTTTTTTTATTTCCATACAAATTGTGAAGTTATTTGCTCTAATTCTCTGAAAAAGACCTCTGGTAGCTTGATAGGAATTGCATTGAATCTATAGATTGCTTTGGGTAGTACACTCATTTTCACTATATTGATTCTTCCAATCCACGAACACGGTATATTTCTCCATCTATTTGTGTCCTCTTTGATTTCTTTCATCAGTGTTTTATAGTTTTCTATATACAAGTCTTTTGTTTCTTTAGGTAGAAATACTCCTAAGTATTTTATTCTTTTTGTTCGATGGTGAATGGAGTTGTTTCCTTAATTTCTCTTTCTGTTTTCTCGTTGTTAGTGTATAGGAATGCCAGGGATTTCTGTGTGTTGATTTTGTATCCTGCAACTTTACTATATTCATTGATTAGCTCTAGTAATTTTCTGGTAGAGTCTTTAGGGTTTTCTATGTAGACGATCATGTCATCTGCAAACAGTGAGAGTTTTACTTCTTTTTTTCCAATCTGGATTCCTTTTATTCCTTTTCCTGCTCTGATTGCTGTGGCCAAAACTTCCAAAACTATGTTGAATAGTAGTGGTGAGAGCGGGTACCCTTGTCTTGTTCCTGACTTTAGGGGGAATGATTTCAGTTTTTCACCATTGAGGATAATGTTTGTTGTGGGTTTATCATATATGGCTTTTATTATATTGAGGCATGTTCCTTCTATTGCTGCTTTATGGAGAGTTTTTATCATAAACGGATGTGGAATTTTGTCAAAGGCTTCCTCTGCATCTAATGAGATAATCATATGATTTTTATCTTTCAATTTGTTAATGTGGTGTATTACATTGATTGATTTGTGGATATTGAAGCATCCTTGCATCCCTGGGATAAAGCCCACTTGATCATGATGTATGATCTTTTTAATATGTTGTTGGATTCTGTTTGCTAGAAGTTTGTTAAGGATTTTTGCATCCATGTTCATCAGTGATATTGGCCTGTAGTTTTCTTTTTTTGTGGCATCTTTCTCTGGTTTTGTTATTAGAGTGATGGTGGCCTCATAGAATGAGTTTGGAAGTTGACGTTAAAGTGATGAAAGAGAGAAACCTACAACCCAGAATACTGTACCCAGCAAGGATCTCCTTCTAATATGAAGGAGAAATCAAAAGTTTTATAGACAAGCAAAAGCTGAGAGAGTTCAGCACCACCAAACCAGCTCTTCAACAAATGCAAAAGGATCTTCTCTGGACAGGAAACATAGAAAGGGTGTATATACTCAAACCTAAAACAACAAAGCAAATGGCAATGGGATCATACTTATCAATAATTACCTTAAATGTAAATGGGTTGAATGCCCCAACCAAAAGAGAAAGACTGGCTGAATGGATACAAAAACAATACCTCTATATATGTTGTCTACAAGCGACCCAACTCCAAACAAGGGATACATACAGATTGAAAGTTAAGGGCTGGAAAAGGATATTTCATGGAAGTAGAGACCAAAAGAAAGCAGGAGTAGCAATACTCATATCAGATAAAATAGACTTTAAAATAAAGGTTGTGAAAAGAGACAAAGAAGGACACTACATAATGATTAAAGGATCAATCCAAGAAGAAGATATAATAACTATTTTTTAAATTTTATTTATTTATTTATTTTTCCTTTACATTATCGTGTTGGTTTTGCCATACATTGACATGAATCCACCATGGGTATACATGTGTTCCCCTTCCAGAACCCCCCTCCCACCTCCCTCCCGATTCCATCTCTCTGGGTCATCCCGGTAACAATTATAAATATATATACACCCAACATAGGAACACTGCAATATGTAAGGCAAATGCTAACAAGTATGAAAGGGGAAATTAACAATAACACAATAATAGCGGGAGACTTTAATACCCCACTCACACCTATGGATAGATCAACTAAACAGAAAATTAACAAGGAAACACAAACTTTAAATATACAATAGACCAGTTAGAGCTAATTGATATCTATAGGACATTTCACCACAAAACAATGAATTTCACCTTTTTCTCAAGCACACATTGAACCTTCTCCAGGATAGATCACATCCTGGGCCATAAATCTAGCCTTAAAATTCAAAAAAATTGAAATCATTCCAAGCATCTTTCCTGACCACAATGCAGTAAGATTAGATATCAATTACAGGAGAAAAACTATTAAAAATTCCAACATATGGAGGCTGAACAACACACTTCTGAATAACCAACAAATCACAGAAGAAATCAAAAAAGAAATCAAAATATGCATGGAATCAAGTGAAAATGAAAACACAAGAACCCAAAACCTATGGGACACTGTAAAAGCCGTGCTAAGAGGAAGGTTCATAGCAATACCGGCTTATCTCAAGAAACAAGAAAAAAGTCAAATAAATAACCTAACTCTACACCTAAAGCAACTAGAAAAGGAAGAAATGAAGAACCTCAGGGTTAGTAGAAGGAAAGAAATCACAAAAAGTAGGGCAGAAATAAATGCAAAAGAAACAAAAGAGACCATAGCAAAAGCAAAAAGCTAAAAGCTGGTTCTTTGAGAAGATAAATAAAATAGACAAATCATTAGCCAGACTCATCAAGAAACAAAGGGAGAAGACTCAAATCAACAAAATTAGAAATGAAAGTGAAGAAATCACAACAGACAACCCAGAAATATAAAGGATCATAAGACACTACTATCAGCAACTATATGCCAATAAAATGGACAACTTGGAAGAAATGTAGAAATTCTTAGAAAAGTATAACTTTCCAAAACTGAACCAGGAAGAAATAGAAAATCTTAACAGACCCATCACAAGCATGGAAATCAAAATCGTAATCAGAAATCTTCCAGCAAACAAAAGCCGAGGACCAGATAGCTTCACAGCTGAATTCTACCAAATATTTAGAGAAGAGCTAACACCTAACCTACTCAAACTCTTCCAGAAAATTGCAGAGGGAGGTAAACTTCCAAACTCATTCTAAATAATAAATAAATTTTTAAAAATAAAAAAAGTGAGCATGCATAAGAAAGAAGAGATGCAAAGAGGATGATCTTTGATATAGGATACAATGTAGAAGACCTGAGAAGTTCTTCCAGTAAAGCAGGAGAAAACCAAGAAACTGTGATGTCATGAAAGTAAAACTGAAAGAGTGGGGAGGGGAGTGAGAAGAAATGAGCTGTGACAAATGAATAATCAAACATTAGAATTGTGGCAATGAAATCATTATTCCACATAAATCCACAGACAAAGGCTCTGCAGATCCATTTAGATTGTTTTAATGTTAAGTCATTTTTCTCAATGCCATTTTTAAAAATACCCATTCCTTCTTCAAGATTCAATAAACTGTTATTGAATATATCTTAAACTGATTTTGACTCTACGTATGGGTTTCTCTTCTCTCAGTATGACCATGTATCTGTTCTCCACTAAAACTGGACAGTTTATGGAGACTTTTATTTCTGTTGCAAAAATGTCAATCCTCTGGATAGTTTCTATTTATCTCAATTTTTTGGTTGACTTCAAAAATTTAGTTTCTGGGAATAAACATTAAGTTAATCTTCATGAGAACAAAGGTTAATTTAGATGGATTTGGGAAGGGTTGACATTGCTATAATGTCAGTTTATCTCATACAAGGATACAATTTAGCCCTTAGTCTATTCAGTTTTTATCTTGCACTTTTCAACAAAATTTTAGACATCTTTAGTATGACTTGAGGGCTTCCCTTGTGGCTCATACTAGGCAAAGAATCTCTCTGCAATGCAGGAGACCTGGGTTCGATCCCTGGGTTGGGAAGATCCCCCAGAGAAGGGAACAGCTACCCATTCCAGTATTCTTGTCTGGAGAATTCCATGGACAGAGGAGCCTGGCAGGCTACATAGGGTCGGAAAGAGTCAGAATCAACTGTGGAATTTTCACTTTTACCCTCACACTATGACCTGAACACTTACACTAACTCTGGCAGAGTGTCCAGCACTTGGTAGATGTAAATCAAGGTGTAGGAAGAGGAAACAGTGAATTTAAATGCCTAATTTAAGCAGTAGGTCAAAGAAGATCCAAGAGTCAAGGCCCTGGCTACTTAGCATCAGTCCCAAGTTCAGGTCCTGGTACATGACCTTAGTACATCTGCCTGGCCAGAAGGTAGAGATTTTTATCAGTTATGCCACTCTTTCTGTGGGTCATACTGAGAGCAGCCTGACAATGACCTAGACCCTAAGAAACTGGAATAAAACCTACTCCCATCCTGGTAGCTTCACAAATCTCCTATTGTAATGCAACTACCCATTTCATGCTTTTACAAGTAGGTTGGGGGGTTCAGGACATGTGCCCCATATGGCACATCCTCCAATTCACACTTCACAGCATGAGCTGCTTCCACAGAAACAACATTCTCACTCAGGCAGTTTCTTCTATACACTTCCTTATTCCTGGTCCAACATTTCATGAAGGTCCTGGTCCCCCTGGCAGGACCAAGAACAGCAGTGGCACTTAGTGTCCCTAAAAAAATGTCAGGCTAGAAGTAGAAAACGGCAAATGCCACTAGGAGGAAGAGGGGACATGTGATGACCCTCTCGGGTCATCTCAGGAGTCACCCTTCGATAACCAGAGGAATATTTAAAGGACTGGAAGTTCTTCCACTGTGCTGAAGGCCAGAGTAGGAGATATGCTATCTGTGTCCACAAACAATAATTTTATCCTTCCAAGTTATTGGCCATAATCTTGTTATAAACTATTTTACTGGCTTAATTTTGACAAACAATCCCCATTTAGCAGACAAAATGATTTGAAAAAGTTAAACAACCTTGCCCAAGTTTCCACAGCTTGCCAAGGACAGGGCCTAGGTTTACCATCATTCTGTCTGACCCTGGTCCCCATGCTGTCAATGATCATATGTGTCACTTCTCACCAAAACCTCACATCCTCCCCAGAGCGCACACACACTGGGCACACTGAGCATGCTGCAGTGATTTTATTAGAGTCAGCCTCATAGAGACCACATCAGGTGGGACAGGTATTCGGATTCCAGCTTCAGCTGAGGACAACAGGGCAGGAAGCTTGAGTGCACACTGGCATCCCTGGCAAAGATCATCTCACCAAAGACGTCACACTGAGAAATAATCCTGAAACAGTATTCACCACTGTGGACACTCTATAGCTGGAGCAATCCTCGTTGAAAATGACAGAACTCTGGGAGGGAATAGGAGGAGAAAAGACAGGACCTGAGCCCACAGCCAGGCTATCCTGTCTCCCCAGGATCGCCTCACCCTCAGGGATTCAGCCCCAGCAAGAACCTCTGCCCACAGACCCACCACTGGAGAGAGGGCTGCCAGCAGGCAGCAGGAGGAGGATGGCTCCCTAAAAGCCAAGGCACAGGTGTCAGGAGGGAGATAGAGCCACCAGCCATGCCAGGGAGGAGAGGAATGAAGGGTCAGCAGGGCATAGCCGGGACTAGTCCTGAGGGAGGAGCAAGGTACTGGAGACTGGGTTTGGGTCATATCTCCTGCAACTGAGCCTCTTCTGTCAGGTGTGCTGGGTGGACAGAATGTGCCTGCAGGTGTCATAAACAAACCCATGTGCTTTATGTGCTCCTATTAGTGCATGAAACTCTGCAGAAAACCTCTCGTTTTGAACAATCAACAATCTGAGGAAAATGTGTTGAGAAAGACTATTCACAATCTCCAGTATTACTTGACAAGAACAGAAAAGCAAAGATGGTTCTTTGGGAGATACATTGCTTACTCAGGTGAGCAGTCACAGATACCTAGAATCCTCCTCAGGAGCCTCAGGCACCAAACAGCAGAGTGAAAATTCTGGCTTGTAGACATGGAGACCATGTGGGTGGAAATGGGGCTCTGAGCCAGAGCAATGGCCATCAGAGTGGGAACAAGAGGTGATGAGACCACAGGCCAGAAACTTCACAAAGCCAGGGAGTCTCATGCTGGAAACAGACTCCAAAGCCAGGGGCTCCTTTTCAATATTCCTAAAGTAGAGCTGATAAGACTCTTACACGTGTGTGAGCTGAATGCTTCCTCTCCTATCAAACATTAAAATTCTACTCCTCCAATACTAGCTCCTCTCACTGAGGGAAAAAAGAATCACATGACTCAAGACACTTGGCCTACTGCATTGATATCACAACCCTATTCTGTGTGTGACCTGACTGGCATGATATGGGCATATTCAGTAATAAGAGGCTGGATGTGCAGATGGACCACACTTGCATATTACAGGTGTTTCAGGGTGAAGCAAAGCATTTATGTGCTTCTTTGTTTATAGCTCTTGTCTGTCATATATCCCATGACTTCATGATCTACTCCCATGTGGTATACTGCACTATGCATGTGAGTGGGCAGGGCAGGGTAGGGGATGAAGAGAGTAAATTACCACAAGTTCTGGAATGAAAAGCTTGGCACAAAATCCCTCCTCATTGAAGCAATCCTGGAGTTTTCCTGTAGCTTCCTTTTCCTCATCAGTAGCATCAACCAAATCATACATTGAGTTCAACAATGTTTTGCTTCCAAGAAACACCACACTGAGCATTCCATAAAACACAGGGCAGGCTTCCACTGAAAGCGCAGACAGAAAGCACCTTATCAAGAGGATTGCCGGAGTAGGAGGTTCCTGTTTCTCACCACTTGATAGAACTCACATCCAAAGCTTCCAGACTCACCTCCCACAGAGACCCGCCCTCTCCCAGGACTGCTTACATTCCAGACAGAAAGCCCCAGCAGAAGGGAGCAGTAAGAGGGGGCAGGCTTGGAGAACCCTCTGCCTTTGACCACCGCCCCCCCCCCCAGGCATACCAGCCTACATCTTCCCTCCCAGTGATCACCACTATTCCCAAACTAACTATCCTCCAGTGTGTGCATAGCTAATGACCCTTTTAACTCCACACCACCCCATCCATTCAAAGACTGAAAGGCTCAAGGAGTTTGTGCAGGACTCCTGGGCACTGATCTGCCACCTACCCTTGGAATCTGTCCCTAGAAGCAGCTTGGCCAGGACTGGGAAGGATGCAATGAGACAGCAATGGGCAAGGATCGGGAGGACCATCTGGACCCTCCTTCCTACCCTCATGTATCTTAAAGGTCAGCTCTCTGGTCATCAGCAAGGTCAACACAAGCAGTGCTCCCTTCATTGTGGTGGCAGCTGGAGTGCTCTGCTCAGGGCAGGGTTTTTGTCACTTTATAGACCCCTAGCTCCCTGAGCTCAGCCCAAACCCTCCCAGGAGGAACATAGGCCTGTGGCCAGGTACCTAGAACATGTGATCCCCTTGTCCTTGGGGTGTTTACTGTGGGAAGCCCTTCCCTCTCTGAGAGCAGAGCTTCTGGAGAATATGTTAGTGTATCTTTGCCAAAGACCAAGTGGAGCTGATGACACCATGTACAAGCCCCTGTGTCCTTGTCTTCTGAAGTAAAATGCTGACTCAAGAGTTAATGACTGGGAAATGTGAAGATGTAGAAACAAAGAATAGATGTTGGGCTGGGTGACTGGTAACAATTTAGACTATAATTCTGCAACATAACAGAATCGCCAACCTCCAAGTTTCCTAAAATATACAAAGTCATGACACACATTCCTAAGTTGTTTTTACAGAAAGTAGACCCCCTTCCAGGTGAAATCTGCTGACCACAAGAACATAGACCCTAAACTGGCTGAAACCAAAAGGTTGATGATGATTGAAAATTCACCTTGATGCCAACCCATCCAAGAACTGTTCACCAGCTGATCATGCCTGCCCCCTTGAACACTATAAAACTCACTACCTGCTCCATGGTCTTCAGGACATTAGCCCACTGTGTCCACCTTTGCCTGGCAAAGCAAAAAAAGCTACTCTTTTCTACTTCACCCAGAACACTGTTTCTATGTTTCTATTAGGCACCAGAGAACAGAGGCTGTGATTAAGGCAACGCCCACATTTCTAAGTGATACCATTTGGAGCCAAGTGCTCTGTTGTCTCAGCCCCAACAATCACCTGTTTTCCTGATCAACCTCCCACCAACCTACCCTGGTTCCAACGGCAGCATTCTCCCAAACTGAGCAGACAGGACCACAAAAATAACCCAGAACAGGTCTACACCACTGTAAGGTAGAAAAAAGTTCATCCAGAATCCTTCCTTTTTCCCCTAAGGTTAAGTTCTGGAGATAATAATGCACCTAAAATTGTGCATTGGGGCCTCACTGAAGGGGCCTTACTGAAGCCCTCGAATATCTTAACATCTTCAGTCTCTAGACTGGGCCCCAAGCAATGGTGGACAACCAACCTTGGGCTCCAAAATACTCCCATCAAGGAACTCATAGGACTTACGGCCATGTAGGTTTTTGCTGGGCTTCTAATTCTGTTAATTTCACATCATGCTACCGGTCTTTTTCAGACCTTAAGAGAGCAAGTTCCTGGGCACATTCTTGACGCCTAGCAGTCTAGCCTTGCCCTTTCTGGCTGTCTCATCCTCTTCCATCAATCAACCTGATCTCAAAAGGTACCTGAACTGCACAGTGTACCCAGAAATTTCGGTGAGCAGCTGTGGGGTTGTAAGGTTTGTCTCCTGCATCAGAGACTCTGAGGTCCACAGTCCTACAGGCAACTGGGAATGGGAGTTCTAAGACCAAGAGTGCTGGGTTCACCAGAAGCAGCACTCTGTGTGTGAAAACTCTGTCAAGGGTCAAACTCAAACTTTCACATTAGGAGAGCAGTTTGTTTGCACAAATACGATGAAATGGACCTTGAAACTCTAAAAGGAAGTCTGAGAATCTCCTACTGCCAAACTGGAAAAGGTTTGGTGGACAATATAAATAACAGAGTATTAGATGATAATCCAAAGTATACAGTAATATGTGTGAGTTCACACTAACAAAATAAATGATTAAATAAATAGGAACTTCCCTGGTGTCCAGTGGTAAAGAATCTGCCCTCCAATGCAGTGGTAATTGGTTCAATCCCTGGTCGAGGGCCTGAGTTCCCACATGTCCTGGGGCAACTAAAACCCTCCTGCTGCAACTAGAGAGACTCTGCTCTGCAAAGAGAAGGCCCACATGCCACGATAAAGACCTAGCACACCTCGTCTCCACACTCCCTCCAGCATTTACTGTTTGCAGACTTTTTGACGATGGCCATTCTAACTGGTGTGAGGTGCTATCTCACTGCAGTTTTGATTTGCATTTCTCTAATACTGAGCTATGCTGAGAATCTTTTCATGTGTTTGTTAACCATCTATATGTCTTCTTTAGAGAAATGTCTGTTTAGGTCTTTTTCACACATTTTGATTGGGTTGTTTGTTTTTCTGGTATTGAATTGTATGAGCTGCTTGTATATTTTGGAAATTAATCCTCTGTCAGTTGTTTCATTTGCTATTATTTTCTCGCATTCTGAGGGTTGTCTTTTCACCTTGTTTGTAGTTTCCTTTGCTGTGCAAAAGCTTTTAAGTTTAGGTCCTGCTTGTTTATTTTTGTTTTTATTTCCATTACTTTAGGAGGTGGGTAATAGAGGATCTTGCTTTGATTTATGTGTGCTGCCTGTTTTCCTCTAAGACTTTTAAAGTTTCTGGACTTATACTTAGGTCTTTAATCCATTTTGAGTTTATCTCTGTGTATGGCATTAGGAAGTGTTCTAATTTCATTCTCTTGCATGTAGCTGTCCAGTTTTTCCAGCACCACTTATTGAAGAAACTATCTTAGCCCCATTGTATATTCTTGCCTCCTTTGTCAAAAATAAGGTACCAATAGGTGTTGGGTTTATCTCTGTGCTCTCTATCTTGTTACATTGGTCTATATTTCTGTTTTTGTGCTAGTGCCATACTGTCTTGATGACTGTAGCTTTGTAGCAGTATAGGAGAAAAGGGAACCCTCCTGCATTGCTGGTGGGAATGTAAATTGATACAGCCCACTATGAAAGATGGTATGAAGATTCCTTAAAAAGCTAGGAATAAAACCACTATATGGCCTAGCAATCCCACTACTAGGCATACTCTGAGAAACCAAAACTGAAAAAGACACATGTACCCCATAGTTCACTATAGCACTATTTACAATAGCTAGAACATGGAAGCAACCTAGATGCCCATCAACAGATGAATGGATAAAGAAGCTGTGGTACATATGTACAATGGAATACTACTCAGCCATAAAAAGGAAATGCATTTCGGACTTGTTTGTTGACTATGATGGCTACTCCATTTCTTCTAAGGGATTCTTGTCCACAATAGTAGATATAATGGTCATCTAAGTTAAATTCACCCATTCCAGTCCATCTCAGTTCACTGATTCCTAAAATGTCAATGTTCACTCTTGCCATCTCCTGTTTGACCACTTCCAATTTACCTTGATTCACAGACCTAACATTCCAGGTTCCTATGCAATATTGTTCTTTACAGCATTGGACTTTACTTCCATCACCAGTCACATTCACAACTTGGCGTTGTTTTTGCTTTGGCTCCATCTCTTCATTCTTTCCGGTGTTATTTCTCCACTCTTCTCCAGTAGCATACTGGGTACCTACTGATCTGGGGAGTTCATCTCTCAGTGTCATATCTTTTTGCCTTTTCATACTGTTCATGGGGTTCTTAATGCAAGAATACTGAAGTGCTTTGCCATTGCCTTCTCCAGTGGACCACATTTTATCAGAACTCTCCATCATGACACATCCGTCTTGGGTGGCCCTACATGGCATGGCTCATAGTTTCATTGAGTTAGACAAGGCTGTGGTCCATGTGATCAGTTTGATTAGTTTTCTGTGATTGTGGTTTTCAGTCTGTCTGCCCTCTAAGGGACAAGGATAAGAGGCTTATAGAAGCTTCAGATGGGAGAGACTGACTGTGGGGAAAACTAGGTCTTGTTCTGATGGGAGGGGCCATGCTCAATAAATCTTTAATCCAATTTTCTGTTGATGGGCTGTGTTCCCTCCCTGTTGTTTGACCTGGAACCAAACCATGGTGGAGGTAATTAAGATAATGGTGACCTCCTTCTAAAGGTCATGTGCATGCACCACCTCACTCATTGCCCCCAACCCTGCAGCAGGGCACTGCTGACCTACGCCTCTGCTGGAGACTCCTGGACACTCATGGGCAAGTCTGGGTCAGTCTCTTGTGGGGGTCACTGTTCCTGTGTCCTGGTGCACACAAAGTTTTGCTGTGCCCTCCAAGAGGGTCATTAGAAAAGACCCTGATGCTGGGAAAGATTGAAGGCAAGAGGAGAAGGGGACAATAGAGGATGAGATGGTTGCATGGCATCACCGACCCTATGGACATGAGTTTGAGCAAAATTTGGGAGTTGATGATGGACAAGGAAGCCTGGCGTGCTGCAGTCCATGGGCTAGCAAAGAGTCAAACACGACTGAGCAACTGAACTGAACTGATAAAAAGGAACACATTTGAGTCAGTTCTAATGAGGTAGATGAACCTAGAGACTATTATACAGAGTGAAGTAAGTCAGAAACAGAAATATAAATATCATATACTGACACATATATACGGAATCTAGAAAGATGGTATGGATGAATTAATTTTCAGGGCAGCAATGGAGAAACCGACATAGAAAACAGACTTGTGGACACAGGGGAAGGACAGGAGGGAGAGGATGAATGTATGGAGAGAGTAACATGGAAACTTACATTACCATATGTAAAACAGATAGACAATGGGAATCTGATGTATGACTCAGGGAACTCAAACAGGGGCTCTGTGGCAATCTAGAAGGGTGGAGTGGTAAGGGAGATAGGAGGGAGGTTCGGGAGGGAGGCGACATGGGTCAACCTATGGCTGATTCTTGTTGATGTTATGACAGAAAACTATAAAATCCTGTAAAGCAATTATCCTTCAATTAAAAAAATTAAAAAACAAACAAACAAAAAGCCCTAGTACACTTAAACAAAACTAAAATAATGTGGGAGAAGAGACAACCATTCCTTACTGAAACATCTCTAGTTACACAGATAGATTATCCCCTCCAGGAGGGAAAACTTACTGCTCTGCATTCCCTGAGCATGGGCTAGACTCAGTAACTCATTTCCAAAGAAAAGAGGAGGGGAGAAGGAGGGGAAAACAGTGCAGATCTGACAAATGTAACGTTAATCAACAATCAAAGATGACATATCCAGTGGTAAGACACACAGCTGTCACATATACCCAGATTAAGGAGACAAGCAGGGGGCTTCAGCTCTGTGGTGTCCTTCGCAAAACCCAAAGTCTGAACCCTCCTCTGTGCTGTGCTCAGAGTTATAAGTTACGTTTGGCTCTTTGTGACCCCCAAGGACTATAGCCTGAGAGGCTCTTCTGTCCGTGGGATTCACCAGGCAAAAATACTTCAGTGGGCTGCCATTTCCTCCACTCTACATTATAAGAACAGCAGCAGACAGACTCAGTTTGGAGGGCCTTCTACCATCCCTGACCAGTCCTTCTCAGACCTCCCAAGGCCATAACAGACCACTAGAGAAAGAGCAATTCCACAGAGCAGACACATGACAATGAATGCAGTGTGTGTAGGTCATGTATTGCATCCTGGAATCCAAAGATATCTTAATGGACAATCTGGTGAAATCCAAATTCTCACATATTGTGATGTTGAGTTATTAGTAATGCTCCGAAGTTGTCTGTCAGTTTTGACAAATATTTTCAACTATTCTATAAATCCAAAATTGTTCCCAAATTAAAATTTTATTGAAAAACTTGATACAGAGAGCTCAACATGGTACTCTGTGACAAACTAGAAAGGTGGGATTGGGTGGAAGGCGGGGGTAGGTTCAAGAGGCAGGAAACATATGTACACTTATGGCTGAGTCATGTTGTGTGGCAGAAGTCAACACAAATTATAATTATCCTTCAATTCAAAATACATTTTAAAAAACAACCTGCATTGGGAAAGGGTTACATCAGGTGAATCCTCTACTGACCCTGCCCAGTTCATCACTTTGATGTCACTAAATGTCCCCACCATCCAGGGATGTCTCAGAGGGCTCTGTGACACCCTCGGAAGGGCACTGGGCTGGATACATAGCAGCCACCTGTGTTACTTAGCACCCTAAGCCCTGACTCCTCTCCTCACAGGGCTGCAGAGGGCATTGGGGGCAGTGTCTTCTGGAGGACAGGAGGCATGGGATGCATGGGCAGGGGTCTCAACACACAGAAGTCCTGCCACCACAGACAAAGAGCCAGCATGTGCAGTCTGGGCCTTGTGGTGTTCACTTCCTTCCCAGGAACCTCTGAGACCTGCAGACCTTCCCAGGAACCACCTGCAGCCCCCTGAGCCCCTCGTGGGGTGACCTTCAGAGAGGTGGCCCCCACGCAACAGGAGCCATGGTGAGGAAGGGCTCCACAGAGGTCAGCCGGCACTGCAGCTCAGTACTTGATGCCTCTTTGCCAAGAGCAGTTACCGGATGTGAATCCTATATGGCACAGGATTCTGATTGTGGTTACACCTTGTGCTCCAACTCAGCTCTGGCCTTCAGCAAACTTTAATCTGCTACAGGTGACTCAGGCAAAGGCCAGTCAGGTGCCTCTAGCAAAAAGCTACTTGATTCTGACTTTTCAAACATTTTAAATCACTACCTTATTTATTTTCTCCCAGGCAATATTTATAAGCGCATCTATAGTAAACTAAAACTAAAAATATTCTTGTTTATCAACTCCACAGGAATGGAGTATTCCTGCCATTATTCTAGCAAACATTGTGCAACATCTACCCAGTGCTGGGCCCTCTCCTGTCCTGGGATGCAGCAGCGCACAGCACAGCTCTCGCTCTCCTGCAGCTCTTCCTCACCTAAGAGGGAGTGAAAGACAGTGACCCCAGAGGAAGAGGCACTCTGTGGGAAGATGAAGTGGGGGAGAAGACAGAGGGATGTGAGGGGAGGAGAGGGCAGATTGCTTTGATAATAGGGCTCAGTAGTTTGGGGAAATCTGTGCCCTATGATACTTGAAGATACCTGAGGATGAGGCAATGCATCACGCCACCACAGGAGCAAGAGCCTTCCAGGCCAGGAGGGCTCCATGTGCAGAGGCCCTGCTGCAGGAGCACACTTGGTCAGGTCAAAAAGCAGAAAATAGGCATTCAGGGAGGAGAGAAAGGTAGGTATATGTTCATAGAGGAAGCAACAGCACAGGGCTGGTTGTGCAACTGGCCCAAAGATTGTGGCCTAGAAGGGGCCTTCCTTTGTGGAAGGTCTGGAGAGGAGATGGTGGAAACAGTACAGAGATACCCAAGGGTCAAAAGAGTTTGCAGAAAATAAATGGACCTAAAGACTGTCATACTGAGTGAAATAAGTCAGACAAAGAAGCAGAAATAACTTATAACATCTCTTATATGTGGAATCTAAAAAGACATGATACAAAAGAACTTATTTGCAAAACAGAAAGGGACTGATGGACTTAGAGAATGAACTTAAAATTGCCAGTGGGCATGATGAGGGTAAGGCATAGTTAGGGAGTTTGGGTTGGACAAGTACATACTACTATATTTAAAATGGATAAGCATAGAAGGAACCTACCTGAACATAACAAAGGCCATGTATGATAAACCCACAGGAGACATTATTCTCAATGGTGGAAAACTGAAATCATTCATTCTAAGATCAGGGACAAGACAAGGGTGCCCACCACGACCACTATTACCCAACAGTTTTGGAAGTTCCTAACAATGGCATTCAGAGGTGAAACTGAAATAAAAGTAATCCAGATTGGAAAAGAAAAATAAAACTCTCACTGTTTACAGATGATATGGTACCACACACAGAAAACCCTAAGAATACTATCAAAAAATTTACAGAGCTAATCAGTAATTTAGTAATGTCACAGGATACAAAATCAATACACAGGAATCTTTTGTATTCCTGTACACTAACAATGAATACTCAGAAAGAAAAATTAAGGAATCAATCCCATTCACCATTGACATAAAAAGAATAAAATACCTAGCAATAAACCTACCTAAGGGACAAAACAATTGTATAGAGAAAACTATAAGACACTGATATAAGAAATCAAAGATGACATAAACAGATAGAAAGATATACCATGTTTTGGGAAGGGAAAAATCAAAATTGTGAAAATGACTATACTACTAAAAGCAATCTACAGATTCAATGCAATCGCTATCATAGTACCAATTGATTTTTCACAGAACTAGAACAACAAATTTCAAAATTCATATGGAAACACAAAAGACCTCTTATAGTCAAAGCAATCTTGAGAAAGGAGAATGAAGCTGGAAGAATCAATCTTCCTGATTTCAGAATATCCTACAAAGCTACACTCATCAAGACAATATGGTACAGGCAGAAATAGAAAAATATAGAACAATGGAACAAGACAAAAGCCCAGAAATAAACCCGCACACCCATGGGCAGCTTATCTCTGACAAGAGAGGCAAGACTATACAATAGAGAAATAGCCTCTTCAATAAGTGATGTTAGGGACATTGGACAGCAACATGTATTATAGAAGCATGAAATTAGAACACTTTCTAGCACCATACACAAAGATAAACAGAAAATGGATTAAAGACCTAAATGGACCAGAAACTATAAAATTCTTGGACCGCAACTCGGGGAGCGCTGAGGCTGCGGAGCGCTTCACGCGCATCTCCCAGGCTTACGTGGTGCTGAGCAGTACCACCTTGCGTCGCAAGTATGACCGCGGCCTGCTGAGCGACGAAGACCTGCGCAGTCCGGGCGTCTGGCCTTCCAAGACGCCCGCCGCCGACCCCGAGAAGCCCTGTACCCCTCCGCCCGGCCCTCGGGCCTATGGCCGCGGTCCGGCCTCGCCGGGAGCCAAGCGCACCATGTTCGACTTTGACGCCTTCTACCAGGCGCACTACAGTGAGCAGCTGGAGCGCGAACGGCGCCTGAGGGCGCGCCGCGAGGCCTTCCGCAAGATGCAGGAGGACCGGGCCTAGAAGGGCTTAAACGCTGGGACGAGACCTGAGATTTGGCTTTCGTCCTCGTTCTGCTCACCGTCTTCCTCATCATGAGCTCTCGTATATAATCGGAGAGCAGAGGGCGGGGGAGCAGCCCCCGGCCAACACCCCCCTGCCCCACCCCACCCCCAAGAAAAAAGGCCTTGCGTGTCATCTTGAACCCCTTGCCTCCCATTGTCTACCTCTGCTGGCCCCCCGTTCTGTTCCCCACCTGGCCAGTTTAGCCATTGACCTGCACGTCCCTACCCCCACCGCGCTCCAGAAAAGGAGGCTTTTCCATGCTCAAGAAAACAGGCCCCTAATGAAGAGTCCTGAAAGCCCGAGAGTGAGGGGTTTTCTGAGGCCCTGGGGTGCCTGCTTCCAGATGTTGTCAACTTCTGGAACATTTGCTCTGGCTTTCTGGTAAAGCTCCGAGCGAGACTCGTCTGCTCCTGCCCCATGTGTGTAGCGTGGGGCTCCTGTGTAACCTTGAAACTTGCAATGTGACCAGCTGTGGCTGCCAAAACAAAAAAATCTGGGGGCTTAGGAAACTTGGCTTTCTGTGAGTTCCCCAGGCCACAGGTGAGACCCGATGTAGGGTAAAGACGTGATCCGTGGGAATTTGGCCATTCTTGGGTAGTCCGATCCCACTCTACCTTCTGTTGGTGGCCTCTGGGAGTGGGAAAGAAAGCAAGGTCATGAGCCTTCCTGTGCCCATACTTATCGAATATATGACCTTGCAGAAATTCATTTGTGGGCATGATAGCAGGGGAGCAAACTATTTGTTCTTTCGAGATCTGTCATACTTGATTATCTAGTAATTAAAATATTGATGTCAGTAAAAATAAATAAATAAATAAAACTCTTGGAGGAAAACACAGGGAGAAAACTCTTTGACATAAACCACAGCAAGATCCTCTATGACCCACCTCCTAGAGTAACATAAATAAAAATAAAAATTAACAAATGGGAACCACTTAAGTGGTTAAAAGCTTTTACACAGCAAAAGAAACCATAAACCAGATGAAATGGAAACCCTCAGAATGTGATAGGATAATTGCAAATGAAGCAACTGACAAAGGATTAATCTCCAAAATATACAAGCAGCTCATTTAGCTCAACATCAGAAAAACAATGTAATCAAAAAATGGGCAGAAGATCTAAATAGACATTTCTCCAAAGAACACATCCTAAAAATTAATCAATACATGAAAAAATGCTCAACATCACTCAATATTAGATAATGCTAAACTACAATGAGATATCATTTCACACAAGTCAGAATGTTCATTATCAAAAAAATCTGCAAAAAAAAAACTGGAGAGCATGTGGAGAAAAGAGAAACCTCTTGTGCTGTTTGTGGCCATGTAAATTGAATCAGTCACTATGGAGAATCCTTACAAAATTAGAAATGAAACTATCACATGACCCAACAATCCCACTACTAGGCATATACACTGACAAAATCTAATTGAAAAAGACACATGTACTCCAATGCTCATTGCAGCACTATTTACAATACCTAGTACATGGAAGCCACCGAGATGTCCATTGGCAGATACAAGGATAAAGAAGTTGTGGTATACATATGCAACGGAATACTACTCAGCCATAGAAAGGAACACATCTGAGTCAGTTATAACGAGGTGGATGAAACTAGAGTCCATTATACAGAGTGAAGCAAGTCAGAAAGAGAAAAACAAATATTACATACTAATGCACACAAGGGAAATAGATGGAGAAACAGTGGAAACAGTGTCAGACTTTATTTGGGGGGGGCTCCAAAATCACTGCAGATGGTGATTGCAGCCATGAAATTAAAAGACGCTTACTCCTTGGAAGGAAAGTTATGACCAACCTAGACAGCATATTTAGAAGAGACATTACTTTACCAACAAAGGCCCATCTAGTCAAGGCTATGGTTTTTCCAGTGGTCATGTATGGATGTGAGAGTTGAACGGTGAAGAAAGCTGAGCGCCGAAGAATCGATGCATTTGAACTGTGGTGTTGGAGAAGACTCTGGAGAGTTCCTTGGACTGCAAGGAGATCCAACCAGTCCATCCTAAAGGAGATCAGTCCTGGGTGTTCATTGAAAGGACTGATGTTGAAGCTAAAGTACTCCAGTACTTTGGCCACCTCATGCAAAGAGTTGACTCATTGGAAAAGGCCCTAATTCTGGGAAGGATTGGGGACAGGAGAAGAAGGGGATGACAGAGGATGAGGTGGCTGAATGGCATCACTGACTCGATGCACATGGGTTCGGGTAGACTCCGGGCGTTGGTGATGGACAGGGAGGCCTGGCATGCAGCAATTCATGGGGTCGCAAAGAGTCAGACACTGAGCAACTGAACTGAAATTAACTGAATGCACACAAAGAAAATAGTACTGATGAACCTATTTTCTGGGCAGGAATAGAGACTGAGACATAGAGAACAGACTTGTGGACACAAGGAGGGAGAGAGTGCGATGAATTGTAGGAGTAGCATTGAAATACATACATTACCATGTGTAAATAGATAGTTAATGGGAAGTTGTTGTATCGAGCAGGGAGTGCAGCCTGGTGCTCTGGGAAAACTTAGGGGAGTAGGATGGGGTGCTCAGGTGGGAGAAAGGTTCAAGAGGGAGGGGACAAGTGTATACCTATGACTGATTTATGTTGATGTATGGTAGAAACCAACACACATTGCAAAGCACTTATCTATCAATAAAAAATAAATAAAATTTTAAAGAAATAGATAACCAGTAAGGACCAACACTAAAGTAAAGGGAACGCTGCTCAAGCCTGGATGGCAGAGGAGTTTGGGAAAAAATGGATAGTTGTGTATATATGTATGGCTGAGTCCCTTTGCACTCCACCTGAAATTATCATAAAACTGTAAATTGGTTATACTCCAATACAAAAATAAAGTTTAATTTTAAAAAAAAAGAAGTTGCAGATAATATTACAGTGTAGAATGAGTTGCTATTAAATTTGCCAGGTGGTAGGACCTGGCCAAGAGAAAAATAGAAATTTCTGGGCCAGCACATAGAAGAAGTTTCCAGGCTCCAGATACTGAGTCAGGGAAGCGGCCCAACAAAGGCCACTGACAAGATGAAGGGCATGGTGACAACAGCAGGACAGGAGCCACCAGAGAGTCTGACCAGGGGCTCAGGGCTTGGGCTCTGGCCTGCCTGGCACTAACCTCTATGAGATGACACACTAATCACTGATCTAACTGTAAACTGCTAAAGTCCACGATTCTGTCGTCAAGGTCACATGTTCTGACAGCCTGTCACAGGCCAGCATTCAGGAGGCATGATCTGGGAGCACTTTTGCCCTTTTTGGTCAACCTGGGGATTTTCAGGTGTGAAGCTTCCTGAGTCAGCTGCCCCTCCCACAGAGCTCTCCGGGGGGAGGAAGCTGAACCAGTGCCCTCTGTGGACTCAAGGACTAGCATCGTGCCAACACACACAGCTTCCCCCCGTGTAGCCCCGGGCACCTTCAAACTGTGGCCTGGCAGAATTTCCTGAGAAAAGGAAGCACCTGACACAGGGCCCTGGGGTGAGGACCAGCTCAGGTATAAAAGGGCTCCAGGTGAGCAGGGAGCACCTGCCACCGGCACCATGACTCGGGCTGGAGCTCTCCTGCTGCTCTGCGCTGCCTTGCTCCTCATCACGGGCGGAAGTGAGTGGCAGGGACCTGGGCTCCCCAAGCTTTCTGACACCTTCCCAGGGCAGCACTCAGCATCTCGGGAGCGGGAAGGAAACAGTGTGTTCTGATGAGTGCCTTTCAGGGAGTGTCCCCTTATCTTTCTGTTTCAGAGTGTGATGACATGTGCCCAGCCTTGAGGGACACTGTTGACTCGTTCATACTGGGAAGCCATGAGGCCTATATTTAATAAGTTGAAAAGTATAACTAAAACTCTGATGTACTGGAAACTGCCAATACCCTGAAGAGCTGTGTTAATGAGAAGTTGACAGCGGAGGCTAAGCAGGATGTTCTGAGTGCTCCGGTGGGTCAGGCTGTGTGTGAACGTGCCTCTGTGGGGCAGGAGTGTCAGGGGTCTGCTCAGGCCACTGGGAAGTAGAGGGCATCATTTCCTCTACGCCCTGGCTCTTCCCCGGGAACCTGGGAGCAAAACGAACCTCATGAATGAGGAGGTAGAGAGGAAATGGCCAACACCAACAGTGTGGGAAAGGATCCCACAGGAAAACTCAGTTCAGCCCTGGAGCTCTTGAACTGGCCCTAACTGCTCAGCTCTATAGGACCATAGATCTGGGACCCTCAGGTCCTCCTGACTCTTGTGACATCACCTGCCTTTGGAGTTAGGCCCTCAGCACTGGCCTCCCTGACTCCAGCCTCTCCAGCACAGGAATCTGACTCTTCTGTAATCCATTCACACTGAGTCCGTCCCTTCTCCAAACATCAGTACTTTCCCTAGTGCTTCAAGTCCCTACTCCACCCCACCTAACACCCACATTTGTCCTAGTTCTCTGGACCCAACAGGTCTCACATGCCTAAAAGAGGCAGCGGCTTCTAAAAGCTGCCCTCCTGCCCTCCCCAGAGAAGCCCAGAGTTGAGGATCAGTCGATGCCCAGGGTCAATCCTCTCTCTTTTTCCCTAGAGGTGGTGGGAACTAGCAGCTGCTTCAGCTCTAAGTGTCCAAGGGCCAGAAGGAGGAAGCAGACAGGGATCAGCTCATCCCTGGAGATTACCAGGTGTCACTCCAGAGCTCTGCCAGGTGGTCCTCAGCAGTCCCCAACTGTATCCCAGAAGACTGCCCACAGCCTTCCAGGGAGACCCCACAATCTCTGTTCCACTGGAGGAAGCCTCATTGGGAAGTATCCACCTTTACCTGCTCATATCTAGAAGCCTCCCTCCAAACAACCCGCAGGACCCTCCCTTTGTTCAGTGCCGCTAATTGCTGTGTCCACCCTGAGGCCTCACCAGGTTTCTGCACCTTCTCTTACAGAATAAAATATACTCAAGTTCCCTCTGTTGATGGAGCCTTCTCTGCCAGGAACTCAAGGAAGCCACTTGCCTGATCCCTAAGTAGTGTCAGTAACCTGCAATGTCCAGGTATCTAATTATAGAGGATTCCAGCAATAAAAGCCTTGCAATTCACAGGAGAGTGCTTACTCCCTGGATATGGGGCTTTGGGGTTGGGGGGAGAGGACGTGGCCACAGTGGAGACCATCAGTGTGCCTTCCTACTGCAGCTGGATCTCACTGCTGTCAGATGCTCCTCCACAAATGCAACAGGTGGGGACATGGGTAGTGATTATTATATCAGCCAGAGTGTCAATCATTTCTGTCATAAGACCCACAGGTCATATGCATCATCCACCAAATTTCATTCCTCTCAGCAACCTTGAGGGGTAGGAGTAATCATCCTCATCTGACAGGGGAGAATCTGAGGCTCAGAGGGGGTAAACCATCTGCTGAAGAGACACAGCTTCCCCAACCAATCCATGCTGGGGCGATGAGCTCAGCTAACTCACCCTGCGACTGTGCACAGATTACAGTCTTTCTTTGGGATGTTCCCATTTATAAAATCGAACCACCTCCAATCTTCAAGGCTGGGAAGAGGACAAAATAACAGATGAGAAGGGCCCCTGTCCTAAGCGCCTGACAGGAGAGGAAGAACAAAGGGTCAAGTTTCATGTGCTGAACTCCGTCACTCCTTGGGCCTCAGTTTATCCTAATGCCAACCCCCATTGTGGACTCAGCTGCTTCCACGTACAGGGTGAGTTGGGTCTCACCCTCAGAGTGAACGTCTAGGGGCGTAAAGAGCCTCACTCTTCCTGTGTCTCTGCTGCCTGTCCATGAACCGGGCCCCATGCTCTTCCTGTCTGATTCTTCTTCACCTGACCCCAACCCCATCTCTAAGAGCTTCTTTCCACCTGACAGCGCCCCTCCAGAAAAGAGTATGTTGGGCTTACCCCATAGGGCTTGGTCTAGAACAGGGAATCTCTAAGGTCCTCATGGTGAAGAGGCTTAGGACAGGTCCCCAAAGTGATCCAGAGTAGTTGCTTCTCCCTGTGGAGGGGACCCTGAGGGATGCAGGGGAGGTTTCCTTGCCAAGAGTGACACTGGACCCTTGTCTCTGCCTACCACTCCACCTCCACCAGGGTCTGGCTGAAGGTGCTTCTAAGATGGAGACTTTCCTCTGTGGGAGCTAAGGTGAGTTGAGCAGGTGTAAGCAGGTCCTGGCGCAGGGCCCCAATTTATCATCTGACCCAGGATGTGTATTCTACCTCTGCCTCCCACCTAACAGACATAAAAACTCCAGGCCTTCTGAAAGGACAGTTGCCACCCCTATGAGTTAGATGCTTCTTACAATGTCTTAGATATAGACTCACCCTGATCTGCAGTGAGTGTACAGTTGTTAAGGGGATCCATCCAAGGATGCGGCAAAGACAAGTGAGGGGCAATTGGTCCTCCTGGGACAGAGAGAGTCTGTCTCTTGGCTCTTGCTCAGCTGCACAGAGCTCCCTGGGGCTGCTGGGGAGACACCTCCATATTGCCCACTGCCCCCTCCCCTCTCCCTGCCTTCCTCTGATCCACAGCACCCTTATCTAATCTGGGTTAGTAGAAAAGGCAGCATCTGATTTCTCCAAAATCCTTTTCTGTCTGACATCCAAAACCTCAGATGGGTGGAAAGGTAACTATCAAAAATTTGTGGCATTTGATCTCTGATTCTCACATGACTTTCCCTCTGAAATCATAGAACCCCCACCTCGCCTCCACCTAGGCCAACCTGAGTTCACCTGAAGCTGTGCGATAATCCCCCACTGCTGACACTCCCCTCCTCAAACAGCAGCATCTGCCCTTCCACCTTGGTGGATTTCTACAGCACCTGGGCGCTTGCTGAACAAAGCTCAGTAGAAAGTGTGGGGAGTTCATGCCCACAGGGGAACCCTCAGACACTACAGGCCCCAGCCTCCTTGATTGCTGGTGTGTCTCCTCAGAGGTGAGCTCTATACTACCTCTTAAAGGCCTCCAGGGGCCTTGAGCCCCACCTGCCCACCCCCATGGCCTTTCTCACTTGGGTGTTCACTGTCCTTAGTTCCTCACTTCAGCACCTGACATCACCTCTCTAATTACCTATGGACCCCCAAGTCCCTGTCTGGGTTTCCTTTGTTGGGAACACAAAGTCTCATGGTGTCCTATGTCCATCTGCCTGCTCATGAAGGAGAAGAATTCAAGTGGTAGATGATCAGTGAAGGCAGCAGGAGGAAGGCAGAGGGATACCATAGTTTAAGCTTCAGAGGCATCATCACCCTACACAGAGAACAGGAACCCCAATGCAGGAGGGAGATACTCTCTAGCCATGTATTTATCTAAAAACCTTGCACTGAGATATTCTCAAACTGCCCTGACAGTGTTTTGGGGGTGCACCCCCTACCCAGCCCATAGGAATCTACTGGGGTTCCAGGCAGAAGGACATATTGCCCCATCGATCAAGACCTGGTAGCCAGAAAGTCAGAGAGAGAGATGGGAGCAAGCTCTGAGTGCCAAGACAAAGGCAACAGGACTGAGACAAGCCCCCCAAAAGGAAAAGGCCAGAATCAGGCAATAGTTGAGGACAGGGCTTGCCCTCATGATTCCAATGAAGACTGCCATAGATACACCCACTGCTTCTGTGTTGCGCTCATACCTGGAAGCTTCCTTCCGATTTCCGTTTGAAAAATATTCTACTACATTGACTACAGTTTCAGTGGTATAACATATCTCCCCTCATCCTTAGGCTGGCAAAACTCATGGACTCAGAACGTAAGATACCCAGCCAGGGCATCAAACCCAGTCATCTTAAGCAGTGCACATGGAAGGACAGATGCTCTCTTATGTGCCCCAAGAGGGACTTCTCAGGAAGGCAGAGAGCTCAGCAGATCCTGAGGGGTGCTCAGCACAGGAAAGAGTTGACAGAAACATATCTTCCATTCAGAGGACACTGTAGAAAATATATGGATGGATTCATCTTGTACATTCCTAGATTACTGAGGTAACTGCTAACTGACTTCTTTGCTAGATAAATAGGTCCCACTTATAAAGTTTGCAGGGCTGCACACAGCTTCATGCATGTGGGCACCAAGGACACAGAAATTGGCATGGGCAACACAGCAAGTAAACAGGCCCTGCTGATGATAGCAGGACAAACCTAGATTCACATCATCACTGTTTCTACCACAAAGGCAGCTCTGAGCAGACACACAGGGCTGGCCCAGACTCAGGAGCATCTTCCAAACTCAATCTGTGAGGGTTAAGCTTATTCTACACTCTTTCAAAAGAAGTATGGAAGGAATATAATAAATCAGAGTGATACCTAAACCATTTGGACTAATGGTCCGTGAGAAAAAATAAAGAGCAAGGGATAAGAGTACTGAGGAAGCCCCTAAGTAAGAGAGACCTTGATGGGACTTACCTGGTTTCCCAGTGATTAAGAATCCACCTCCAATGCAGGGGACACTGGTTTGATCCCTGGTTGTGGAATGCCACATGCTGGGGAGCACCTAAAACCTGTGTGCCACAACTAGAGAAGCCTGCATGCTGCAACGAAAGTTCCCATAAACTGCCACAAAAAGATCCCTTGTGCCACAACTAAGACCAAACAGAGCTGAAAATAAATAACTAAACATATTTTAAAAGGAGAGAGAGAGACTGCTTGCTTCAGCCACACGTATACTAAAGCTGCAACAATACAGAGAAGCTTAGCACGGCCCTTGAACAAGGATGACAAGTTTGTGAAGCATTCCATATTTTTTATGTGTAAAATAGACATCTGGCAGGAAGCTACTGTATAGCACAGGGAGCCCAGCCTGGCACTCTGATGACCTAGAGGAGTAGAATTGGTGATCGTTGGGGAGGTTCAAGAGGTAGGATATATATATGTGTGTGTGTGTGTGTGTGTGTGTGTAGGCAAGAATACTGGAGTGGATTGCCATGCCCTTCCCCAGGTGAATGTGTGTGTGTGTGTATATATATATAACTAATGAAGTGCAAAACTGTATATATTTTTAAGTTTATTTTATTCTAATACAAACATATCCTAGTATTACAAATATATATAATAAACTGTATAAATACAACCAAGCAGAACCCTAAGAGGTCTTTCCAGAAGAGACCACTCCCTATCATGTCCTCCACATGCCCCTTGTCTGTAGAAAAACCTGTCTCCTAGGCTTTTCACAAGTTCCAAAGAGTATATTTATAATCAGAGATGTGAAAAAATGCAGAGAAAAAAAATCAAGCAAGACAACAATATTATTGAATAGTGTAGCCGTTCAACAAGTAAATAAAGTCAAAGACCTTCTATAACTCCTCAAGGGCTATACATAGTATTCTTTTTTTTTAATTAGTTTTGCCATACAATGACATGATATCACCATGGGTTTACATATGCTCCCCCTCCAGAACCCTCCTCCCTCCTCCCTCCCCCCGGGAAATCTCGTTGCACCAGCCCCAAGCATCAATCCTGAGCTGGCAATTGATTAGACATATGATAATTAACATGTTTCAATGCCATTCTCCCATATCATCCCACCCTTTCCCTCATCCACAGAGTCCATGAGTCTATACATAGTATTCTGAGCCATATCCTTGGAGCTGTTTTGCAGATACTGAAACCCCCATCAGGTGGAAGAAATTAACTGTATGTTTCCCACAAGAATGTAGACTCCAGTCCTTCTGGAACCAGACGGTTGATGTTGACTCCCGATTACCTCAGCACCAACCAATCACAAGAATGTTCACCAGCTGATCACATACCCTAAAAACTCTCCTCCCTCTACCTGTCTTTAAAAACCTTTCCCAGAAACCCTGTGGGGAGTTGGGGCCTCTTAAGTACTAGGTACCACAACTCCTTTATTGTGTTGTGTTGCATTAGTTGCTCAGTCGTGTCCAACTCTTTGCGGCCACATAGACTGTAGCCTGCCAGGTTTCTCTGTTCATGTGAGTCTCCAGGAAAGAACACTGGAGTGGGTTGCCATTCCCTTCTTCAGGACTCCTTTATTGGTGCCCTATAATAAACACTGCACTTTCCTTCACCACAACTTGATGTCAATAGATTGGCTTTACTGTGCATGGGCAAATGGACTCATACCTAGTTCAGAAACATACACAGACTGAATAGAAAATTGACTGATATCTTAACTGATAAAAGAAATAAAGAGTATTATAATACTAAGCAGTTATTTGTGATTTAGAAAAGTACTTTAAAAGTGAGAATAAAGAGTTCTTCATAATGATGATAAAGTGCATTTATAAAAAAACTCAGCAAACATCATATTTGATGGTAAAATGTTATTAGCAATCCATTTAAAACAAGAAACAAGGTAATGATGTTTGAATTGTTGTTTGTACTAAACACTGCACTATATTAACTAACAAATATGGTACAAAATAAAGTTTGATGATCTCAAAGTAGAAAACAAAAAAATAATTAATAATATCAGACTTTCCTGGTGATTCTGTTGGTTGGGAGTTGGCCTACCAATGCAGGGGACATGGGTTTGATCCCTGGTCTGGGAAAACTGATCAACCACCTGTAAAAGAATGAAACTAGGACACTTTCTAACAACATACACAAAAATAAAGTCAAAATGGATTAAAGATCTAAATGTAAGACCAGAAACTATAAAACTCCTAGAGGAAAACATAGGCAAAACACTCTCTGACATAAATCACAGCAGGATCCTCTATGACCCACCTCCCAGAATATTGGCAATAAAAGCAAAAATAAACAAATGGGACCTAATTAAGCTTAAAAGGAAAGTACAACACACAATGAAGGAAAGTATAAGCAAGGTGAAAAGACAGCCTTCACAATGGGAGAAAATAATAGCAAACGAAGCAACTGACAAAGAATTAATCTCAAAAATATACAAGCAATTCCTGCAGCTCAATTCCAGAAAAATAAATGACACAATCAAAAAGTGGGCCAAAGGACTAAACAGACATTTCTCTAAAGAAGACATACAGATGGCTAACAAACACATGAAAAGATGCTCAACATCACTCATTATCAGAGAAATGCAAATCAAAACCACAATGAGGTACCATTTCACACCAGTCAGAATGGCTGCTATCCAAAATTCTATAAGCAATAAGCGCTGGAGAGGGTGTAGAGAAAAGGGAACCCTCTTACACTGTTGGTGGGAATGCAAACTAGTACAGCCACTATGGAGAACAGTGTGGAGATTCCTTTAAAAATTGGAAACAGAACTGCCATATGACCCAGCAATCTCACTGCTGAGCATACATGCCGAGGAAACCAGAATTGAAAGAGACATGTGTACCCCAATATTCATCGCAGCATTGTTTACAATAGCCAGGACATGGAGGCAACCTAGATGTCCATCGGCAGACAAATGATAAGAAAGCTGTGGTACATATATACAATGGAATATTACTCAGCCATTAAAAAGAACACATTTGAATCAGTTCTAATGAGGTGGATTAAACTGGAGCCTATTATACAGAGTGAAGTAAGCAAGCCAGAAAGAAAAACACCAATACAGTTAATTAAAGCATATACATGGAATTTTAAAAGATAGGCAACCCTATATGTTAGAGAGCAAAAGACACACAGATGTATAGAACAGACTTTTGGACTCTGTGGGAGAAGGTGAGGGTGGGATGATTTGAGAGAGTAGCTTTGAGACATGTATATTATCATATGTGAAACAGATCGCCAGTCCAGGTACAATGCATGAGACAGGGTGCTTGAGCTGGTGCACTGGGATGACCCTGAGCCATGGGATGATTAGGGAAGTGGGAGAGGTGTTCAGGATGAGGAACACATGTACACCCATGGCTGATAATGTCAGTGTATGGCAAAAACTACTACAATATTGTAAAGTAAATTAGTCTCCAATTAAATTTTTAAAAATAAAAATAAATAAGAAATAAATAATAAAAGTATAGATCTAATAGTTGATGACTTACAATATGTCACTTCACAAGGAAACAACCATGAGTATAAAAATGGAAATGATCCCCCCTCAAAAAATTCTTATTACATAATTTCTTTGCTACATGGTGTGAAGAAGCCACTTAATTCTCTGAAACTCTCTGGGCCTTTTGACCTATCAAGTGGCTTACCTACCTTGCTGTTAGGATTAATTATATGATGTGTAGTACCCAGCGTAGAATCTGATAAGTGTTCAATGATACGTGGCTGTTGCTATGGTAACTGGGTTAGTAACATAAAAGCTATGACAAGGACAAACAATGTATTGACAAGCAAAGACATCACTTTTCCAACAAAGGTTCGTATAGTCAAAGCTATGGTTTTTCCAGTAGCCATGTAGCTGTGAGAATCATACTGTAAAAAAGGCTGAGCACTGAAGAATTGATGCTGGACAAGACTTTTTGAGAATCCTTTGGACAGCAAGGAGATCAAACTAGTCAATCCTAAAGGAAATCAACTCTGAATATTCTCTGGAAGGACTGATGCTGAAGTTGAAGGTCCAATACTTTGGGCACCTGATGCAAAGAGCCAATTCTTTGGAAAAGACCCCAGTGCTGGGAAAGATTGAGGGCAGGAGAAAAGGGAGTGACAGGGAATGAGATGGTTGGATGGCATCGCTGACTCAATGTATATGAGTTTGAGCAAACTCTGAGATATAGAGAAGGACAAGGAAGCCTGGCATGCTGCAGTTCATGGGCTATCAAAGAGTTGGACCCAACTTAGTGACTGAACAAACAACAATAAAACAAAAAGGCCCTTCAGGAATTTCTCAAAATCTTTGAGTGCTTGAACAAGAAGTTCTCCAACTTCTGTGACCATATGGGACAAGATTGATTTAAAAAATCAACATTTTTGAATTGTTTTTCTCTGTAACCCATTAATCTTTTATTTTTGACTGTCATTTAACCTAGCAGCAATGAAGATTTGGATTCATACATTTATGAAAGGTAGCTGATAAGTGAGGCTGTGTGCCTCATACCGCAAGAGTTCATGAGCCTCATAAAGTCAGCTGGACCTCCTTTCAGTACTGCCTGATGTGTTGATTAGAAATGTCCCTGTCAAATGGTTCTTTGTACATAAGAATGCATTGCTTAGACTCATCCATATATGGTAAAAATATGAAGCTAAATCTAATCAAAATTAAATCTAATTAATATGTGAGAAGAAACTAGGCACTAGAGAAATAATTTCAGTGATCCTGTAAGGAAGCAATCAGTTAAATAAACAAGGACATTCTACACTAAAATGACTTCATTTCACTATCAATTAAAGGTAAAAAAAAATTACAACATTATAAGAACAGACAGAAAGTGGTAAGGAACCTAAAAACTGAACATGATAGAGAATTTTCTTTGGATTTTGATTCACACATGTAATAGTGAAAAAAAAATCTTTAGCTGAAATTCTAGGAAATCAATTCATCTCATACAAGAATACAATTTAGCCCTTAATCTGTTCAGTTTTTATTTTGTACTTTTCAACAACATTTTAAACCTCTTTAGTATGACCTGAACACTTAATACTAAGACTTGCAGAGCATCCAGCCCTTGGTATATGTAAAATTAAGTTGTAGAAAGAACAAAAGTGAATTTAAAGGCCTATATTCAGGTAGCAGGTCAAAGAAGAGCTGAGACTCAAGGCCCTCACTGCTTACCCCAAGTCCCACCTTCAGCTCCCAGAATGTG
>ML664201.1:79192-94607 GCA_007570785.1 Antilocapra americana
GGTTTGTCTCATGCATCAGAGACTCTGTGCTCCACAGTCCTACAGGGAACTGAGGCCGGAGTTTAAGGCCCAGAGGGCTGGGTCGTGTGAAAACTCTCTCAGTGTCAAATTCAACCTTTAACATTAGGAAAGCAGTTTGTCTGCACAAACAAGATGAAACGGACTTTGAAACTTTAAAAGGAAGTCTGATGGGGAGGGAGGTGGGGGGGGAGGTTCAAGATGGAGAACACATGGACAAGCATCGCTGATTCATGTCAATGTATTGCAAAAACCACTAAAATATTGTAAAGCAGTTAGCCTCCAATTAGAATAAACAAATTTTAAAAAAAGGTCCTATTAAAAACAAAAAAAGTAAAATAAAATAAAAGGAAGTCTGAGACATTCCCAATGGCCAAAACTGGTAATGGTCTGACAGACAAAATATATAACAGAGTATTGGATGATAACCCAAAGTAATATGCTTGAGTCCATACTGATAGAAACAAATGATGAAGTAAATAAATGGGGACTTCCTTGGTGGTCCAGTGGTTAATATGCCCTCCAATGCGGCAGTAATTGGTTTAATCCCTGGTCAGGGAACTAAGTTCCCACCTGCCCTGGGGCAACTAAAAACCCTGCTGCTGCAACTAGAGAGAATGTGCTCTGCAAAGAGAAGGCCCATGCACTGCAACAAAGACCTAGCCAATTTAAACAAAACTAAACTAAAATAATGTGGGTGAAGAGACAACTATTTCTTACTGAAACATCCCTAATAACACAGATTATCCCCTCCAGGATGGAGAACATACTGCCCTGCACTCCCTGAGCGTGGCTAGACTTAGTAACTCATCTCCAAAGAAAAGAAGAGGGGAGGAGAAGGGGAAAACAGTGCAGGTCTGACAAACACAATGTTAGTCAATAGTCAAAGCTGACACAGCCAGTGGTAAGGCACACAGCTGTCCCAAGTACCCTGATGTAAGGAGACAGGAAGGGTGCTTCACTTCTGTAGCATCTTCCTCAAAACCCAAAGTCTAAACAGCACTCTCTGCTATGCTCAGTTGCTTCAGTCGTGTCCCACTCTTTGTGACCCCTTGGACTGTAGCCCATGAGGCTCCTGTGTCCATGAGATTCTCCAGGCAGGAATACTGGAGTGAGCTGCTGTTTCCTCCTCCACTCTACATTTCTCTGCTATACACCAGTAGACAAATATAGCTTTGAGGTCTAACCATCCCTAGCCACTCCTCCTTGGATGCCCAAGGCCATGACAGATACATAAGAGAGTTAACACTTAGGCAGTCCAGGACCCTTTAAGGAGGAGGTGAACATGCTCCCTCATGCTTTCTTTAAGCCTTGTGCAACAATGGATCTTACCCAAGAACTGGCCTTCCTTTAGGTCCAGAACCTATGATCATGGAAATGTTCTTCTTACCCTCTATGGTAATGATTATAATTGTATCAAAGCTTGTCTGGGAAGCTGTTACTCAAGACTTGTACCCCTGATTACACAGCAACAGTATATCTCACCCAGAGAAGTTGTACAGAACCATTCTCCCTGGCAGGACCTGTGGTCTCCGGCTAATATTGTGCTGAAGTTATCTCAGCATGTATGCCTTCTAAAAGGGTCTGGTGGAACCCTTACAACCTTGAGGTATTCTATTTCTCTGTTCTCACCAGCCAGTTGAGAAGTATGTAATGCCATGCTTAAACTACTGAGGGTGGGTACTCTTTCTACCCCCTTCTGATGTCCATGTCAGAAGCTTTCTGTGTCCTATCACTTTAAATAAAAATCTTTGCTGCACAATGCTTTGAGTGACTGATACTGTGTCTTTACTCCTGGAGTCAAATCTCCTTCGGAGACCACGAACTCATCACCGAACTCTATATGTGTAAGCTATTACCAGGAGAGAACGAGTGACTCCACAGACTCTGAGGACACTGGGGAGACATGACAATTAATGCAATGTGTGTAAGTTTTGGATTGAATTCTGAAACCCAAGACACATTAATGGACAAACTGGTGAAATCCCAATAATATGTGAGGTTAAGTTAGAAATAATGCTCCAAAATTGCTTGTCAGTTTTGAAAAATATTTTCAATTTTTCTATAAAGCTAAAATTATTCCAGATTAAAATTTTATTGAAAAACAACTTGACACAAGGAGTTCAACGTGGTACTCTATGACGACTTACAGTAGTGGAATTGGGTGGGATGTGGGGGGAGGTTCAAGAGGCAGGAGATATATGTATGCTCACAGCTGAGTCATCTTGTATGGCAGAAGCCAACAGAATATTGTAAAGTAATTATTCTCCAACTAAAAATACATTTAAAAAACAACTTGTATTAGGAAAGGGCTACATGTGCTGTATTGCATTGACTCTGACCACATCTTTGCCCTGATGTCATCAAATGTCCCCACAATTCGGGAACATCTCAGAGGATCCTGTGGCACCCTCAAAAGGCACTAGGCTGGATTGCAGCCATTTGTGTTACCTGGCACTCCAAGCCCTGACTCCTCTCCTAACAGGGCTGCAGAGGGCATTGGGGCAGTGTCTTCTGAAGGACAGGAGGCATGGGATCCATGGGCAGGGTCTCACCACACGAAAGTCCTGCTGCCACAGACAAAGAGCCAGCATGTGCAGCCTGGGCCTTGCTGTGTTCACCTTCCTGCCCAGGAACCTCTGAGACACATCTGCAGCCACCTGAGCTCTCGTGGGAAAACCTTCAGGGCAGTAGTGCCCAGCCAGCAGGGGCCCTGGAGAGGAGGGGCTCCATGGTGGTCAGCTGACACTGCAGTTCAGTACTCGGTGCCTCTTTGCCAAGACCAGTTACCGGATGTGAATCCTATTTGGCATAGGGTTCTGACTGTGGTCACACCTTGTGTCCCAACTTCAGATCAGGTCATCAGTAAACCTGAAGTTCACTTAGAATAAGAACAGCCAAGTGCTTCTAGCCAAAAGCTACTAGATTCTGGCTTATCAAACATTTTAAACCTTTATCTTATTTATTTAACACCATGTAATATTCACAAGCATATCTACAGCAAATAGAACTAAAAACACTCTCATTTATCAACTCCAGAGAAATGGAATACTCCTGCCATTGTTCTAACAAACACTATGCAACATGTTTTGCACAGTGAGAATGCTGGGCCCTCTCCTAGTCCTGGGATGCAGCAGCACAAGCACAGCTCTCGCTCTCCTGCAGCTTTTCATCACCTAAGAGGGAATGAAAGACAGTGACCCCAAGGTAAGAATTGTTTTGGGGGAAAATGAAGCAGGGAGAAGACAGAGGGCCATGGGGGGAGGATGGAGGCAGTGACCTTTGATATAAGGCCTTGAGATATGAGAAAATCTCTGCACTGCAATACTTGAAGACACCTGTTGATGAGGGAACTAATCAGGCAACCACTGGAGGAAGAGACTTTCAGTTAAGGAGGGCACCATAAAGAGAGGCCTTGCTGCATAAGCATACTTGCTCTGGCAGAAGCAGACAGGAGGTATTCAGGGAGGAGAAAAAGACTGAGATAAGTTCACAGAGGCAGCAGCAGTACAGAGCTGGTTGTGCAACTGGCCAAGAGATAATCGTCTAGAAGAGGCTTGGCTTTTCATCAAGTGGGAGCTCTGGAGAAGAGATGGTGAGAACAGTACAGAGACACTCAAGGGTATAAAGGCTGTAGAAAATGGATGGACCTACAGGCGGCTGTCTTAGTGAGTAAAGAATGTCAGACAGAGAAGCAGAAAAGTCTCATGACATCTAATATGTGGAATCAAAAAAAATGATACAAATGAATATATTTCCCAAACAGAAAGACTCTGATGGACTTAGAGAATGAGCTCATTATTGCCAGTGGGGAGGATGAGGGTGAGGGACAGTCAGAGAGTTTGGGATGCTCATGTATATACTGCTATATTTAAAATGGATAAGGATGACACACAATGATCAAGTCAGGTATATACAAGGGAGGCAAGGATTCTTCAATAAATGCAAATCAATGTGATACATCATATTAACAAATTAAAAGATAAAAACCATATGATGGCATCCGATCCCATCACTCATGGCCAATAGATGGGGAAACATTGGACACCATGACAGACTTTATTTGGGGGGGGCTCCAAAATCACTGCAGATGGTGACTGCAGCCATGAAATTAAAAGACACTTGCTCCTTGGAAGAAAAGCTATGACCAACGTAGACAGCATATTAAAAAGCAAAGACATTACTTTGCTGAAAAATGTCCATCTAGTCAAAGTTATTGCTTTTCCAGTAGTCATCTACAGATGTGAGAGTCGGACCATAAAGAAGGCTGAGTGCCGAAGAATTGATGCTTTTGAACTGTGGTATTGGAGAAGACTCTTGAAAGTCCCGTGGAATGCAAGGAGATCCAAGCAGTCCATCCTAAAGGAAAATCAGTCCTGAATACTCACTGGATAGGCTGATGCTGAAGCTCCAACACTTTGGTCACCTGATGCAAAGAATTGACACACTGAAAAAGACCCTGATGTTGGGAAAGATTGAAGGCAGGAGGAGAAGGGGACAACAGAGGGTGAGATGGTTGCATGGCACCACTGACTCACTGGATACGAGTTTGTCCAAGCTCTGGGATTTTGTGATGGACAGGGAAACCGGGTGTGCTGCAGTTTCCATGGGATCGCAAGGAGTTGGACATGACTGAGCAACTGAACTGACTGACTGATAGATGTAGTCAAAGCGTTCAACAAAATTCAGCACCCATTTATGATAGAAACTCTCCAGAAAATCAGCTTAGAAGGAACCTACCTGAATATATTAGAGGTCATGTACAATAAACACATGGGAGACAATGTTCTTAGTGGTGAAAAACAGAAAACATTTCCTCTAACATCGGAAACAAGACAAAAGTGCCCACTTTGACTGTTATTGTTCAACATAGTTTTGGATGTTCTAGTCACGGCAATCTGAGAAGCAAAAATAAAGGAATCCAAACTGGAAAACAAGAAGCAAAACTCTCACTGTTTTGCAGATGACATGATACCATACACAGAATACTCTTAAGATACTATCAAAATTTACTAGAGGTAATCAGTGAATTTAGTAAAGTTGAATAAAACAGAATCAATATGCAGGAATCCCTTGACTTCCTGTACACTAACAATGAATATTCAGAAAGATAAATTAAGGAATCAATTCCATTCACCACTGACATAAAAAGAATAAAATACCCAGCAATAAACCTACCTAAGGAGACAAACAAGGTAAATAGAGAAAACTATAAGAAACTGATGAAAGAATCAAAGATGACATAACAGATGGAGAGATATAGTCTTGGAATGGAAGAATCAGAATTATGAAAATAGTATACTACTCAAAGCAATCTACAAATTCAGTGGAATCCTTATCAAATTACCAATGGCATTTTCCCCAGAACTAGAACAAAAAACCTCACAACTCATATGGAAACACAAAAAAACCATTATAGCCAAAGCAATATTGAGAAAGAAGAATGGAGCTGGAGGAATCACTATCCCCATTTCAGACTACAGTACAAAGCTACAGTCATCAAGACAGTATGGTATTAGCAGAAAACAGAAATATAGACCAATGAAACAAGATAGAAAGCTGAGACATAAACCCACACACCTATGGGCAGCTTATCTCTAACAAAGAAGGCAAGACAGTACAATGGAAAAAAGTCTCTTTAGTAAATGATGTTAGGGAAACTGGACAACTATTATAGATGTGTACTATAGAAGAATGAAATTAGAAAACTTCCTAACACTATACAAAAAGATAAAATGGATTAAAGACCTAAATGTAAGACCACAAATTATAAAACTCTTAGAGGAAAACACAGGCAGAAAACTCTACTCATGTAAAGATCCTCAGTGACTCATCTCCTACAGTAATGGAAATAAAAACAAAAATAAACAAAAGGGACCTAGTTAAACTTAAAAGCTTTTGCACAGCAAAGGAAACCATAAGCAAGATGACAAGACAACCCTTGGAATGGGAAAAACTAATTGCAAGTGAAGCAACTGACAAAGGATTAATCTCCAAAATATACAAGTAGCTCATGTACTCAACATCAGAAAAACAAACAACATAATAAAAAATGGGCAGAAGATCTAAAGAGACGTTTCTTCAAAGAACATTACAATGAATAATCAACACATGAAAAAATGCTCAGTGCTTATTATTAGAGAATTACAAAATAAAGCTGCAATGAGATATCATCTCACACCAGTCAAAATGGACATCATCACAAATTCTACAAACAACAAATGCTGGAGAGTAAATAGAGACAGGGAAACTCTCTTGCACTGTGGGTGAATATAAATTGATACAGGTAATATGGAGAACAGAATGCAGATTCCTAAAAAAAAAACTGGATTGAAACTATCATATGACCCCAAAATCCCACTGCTACGCATACACACTGAGGAAATCATAACTGAAAATGACACATGCACACCAATGTTCTTTGCAGCACTGTTTATAATACATAGAACATGGAAGTCACCTAGATGTCCATCAACAAATGAATGGTTAAAGAACTTGTGGTATCAATATACAATGGAATATCCTCAGCCATAGAAAGGAATTCATTTGAGTCAGTTCTAATGAGGTAGATAATCTCTGTTGCTATTCTTCAGTCACTCAGTCGCGTCTGACCCTTTGTGACCCCATGGAGTGTAGTATGCCAGGCCTCCTTGTCCTTCAACATCTCTAGGAGTTTGCTCAAACTCATGTCCATTGAGTCGATGATGCCATCCAACCACCTCATCTTCTCTAGTCCCCTTTTCCTACTGTCCTCAATCTTTCTGAGCATCAGGCTCTTTTCCAATGAGTTGGCTCTTTGCATCAGGTGGCCAAAGTATTGGAGCTTCAGCTTCAAAATCAGAGCCTCCAATGAAAATTCAGGGTTGATTTTCTTTAGGATGTCCAAGGGAGTCTCAAGAGTCTTCTCCAGCACCGCAGTTTGAAACCATCAATTCTTTGATGCTCAACCTTTTTGGTCCAACTCTCAACTCTGTACATGACTACTGGAAGAACCATAGTTTTCACAAGACAGACCTTTGGCAGCAAACTGATGTCTCTGCTTCTTAATATGCTGATCTAATTTCATCAAAGCTTTTCTTCCAAGTAGCAAGCATCTTTTCTTCCAGTCACTGTCCACAGTGATATTGGGACCCAGAAAATAAAATCTGTCATTGTTTCCATTGTTTTCCCATCTAATTGCCATGAAGTGATGGGATCAGATGCCATGATCTTAATTTTCTGAATGCTGAGTTTTAAGCTAGATTTTTCAATCTCTTTCAATTTCATCAAAAGACTCTTTAGTTCTTCTTCACTTTCTGCCATAAGGGTAGAGTCATCTGAGAATATCTGAGGTTATTGATATTTCACCCAGCATCTTTATTCCAGCTTTTGATTAATTCAGCCTACCTTCGTATGATGTACTCTGCATATAAGTTAAATAAACTGGGTGACAATATGCAGCCTTGATGTACTCCCTTCCCAATTTTGAACTGGTTTGTTGTTGCATGTCTGGTTCTAACTGTTTCTTCTTGATAGGTATACAGGTTTCTCAAGAAACAGGTAAGGTGGTTTGGTATTCCCATCTCTTTAAGAATTTTCCACACTTTGTTGTGATCCACACAGTAAAAAGGCTTTAGAATAGGGTCGTTCATTTTTCTAGGATGGAGCTGCAGGAGATGCTTGTGTATTTTTGAGATTAATTGTTTGTCCGTTGCTTCATTGGCTATTATTTTCTCCCATTCTGAAGGCTGTCTTTTCACCTTGCTTATAGTTTCCTTTGTTGTGCAGAAGCTTTTAATTTTAATTAGGTCCCATTTGTTTATTCGTGCTTTTATTTCTGATATTCTGGGAGGTGGGTCATAGAGGATCCTGCTTTGGTTTATGTCGGAGAGTGTTTTGCCTATGTTATCCTCTAGGAGTTTTATAGTTTCTGGTCTTATGATTAGACCTTTGATCCATTTTGAGTTTATTTTTGTGTATGGTGTTAGAAAGTGTTCTAGTTTCATTCTTTTACAAGTGGCTGTCCAGTTTTCCCAGCACCACTAGTTAAAGAGATTGTATTTTCTCCATTGTATATTCTTGCCTCCTTTGTCAAAGATAAGGTGTCCATAGATGTGTGGATTTATCTCTGGGCTTTCTATTTTGTTCTATTGATCTATATTTCTGTCTTTGTGCCAGTACCATACTGTCCTGATGACTGTGGCTTTGTAGTACAGCCTAAAGTCAGGTAGGTTGATTCCTCTAGTTCCATTCTTGTTTCTCAAGATTGCTTTGGCTATACAAGGTTTTTTGTATTTCCATACAAATTGTGAAATTATTTGTTCTAATTCTCTGAAAAAGATCTCTGGAAGCTTGATAGGAATTACATTGAATCTATAGATTGCTCTGGGTAGTATACTCATTTTCACTTAACAGACATTTCTCCAAAGAAGACATAAAAATGGCTAACAAACACATGAAAAGATGCTCAACATCACTCATTATCAGAGAAATGCAAATCAAACCACAATGAGATACCACTTTACACCAGTCAGAATGGCTGCCATCCAAAAGTCTACAAGCAATAAATACTGGCGAGGATGTGGAGAAAAGGGAACCCTCTTACACTGTTGGTGGGAATGCAAACTAATACAGCCACTATGGAGAACAGTGTGGAGATTCCTTAAAAAACTGAAAACAGAACTGCCATATGACCCAGCAATCCCACTGCTGGGCATAAACACTGAGGAAACCAGAATTGAAAGAGACACGTGTACCCCAATGTTCATCGCTGCATTGTTTACAATAGCCAGGACATGGAAGCAACCTAGATGCCCATCAACTGACGAATGGATAAGAAAGCTCGGGTGCATACACACAATGGAATATTACTCAGCCATTAAAAAAAATTCATTTGAATCAGTTCTACTCAGGTGGACAGAACTGGAGCCTATTATCCAGAGTGAAGTAAGCAGAAGGAAAAACAAAAATACAGTATACTAAGGCACATATATGGAATTTAGAAAGATGGTAACGAGAACCCTGCATGCGAGACAGCAAAAGGAACGCAGATGTATAGAACAGTCTCGTGGACTCTGTGGAAGAGGGCAAGGGTGGGATGATATTGGAGAATGGCATTGAAACATGTTAATTATTATATGTGAAATCAATCTCCAGCCCAGGTTTGATGCTCGGGGCTGATGCACCAGGATGACCCAGGGAGAGGGAATCAGGAGGGAGGAGGGAGGGGGGTTCTGGAGGGGGAACATATGTATACTCATGGTGGATTCATGTCAATGTATGGCAAAAGCAACACAATAAAGTAAAGAAAACTTAAAAAAAAAAAAAGAAAACTCCAGAAGGAAACTAATAAAAGATAAAATGTTTAGAATACAATGAATACAGAGATGAAAGACTACTACACTGAAAACTAGAAAACACTGATGAAAAACATTAAGAAGACCAATACCCTACATTCATCAACTGGAAGTCTCATTGTGATGATATCCATACAATCCCAAATGATATAAACAGTCAATGAGGTCCTTAATTTAAATCACAAGGCATTTTTTTTACAGAACTAGAAAAATGATCCTAAAACTCATGTGCAACCACAAAGGATTCTGAATATCCAAAACAACTGGAGAAAGAGAAATAAAGCCAGAGGCACTACACCTCTTCATTTCAAAACATATTACAAAGCTGCAGTAATTGAAACAGTATGATACTTACATGCAGACATATAGTCCACTGGAACAGATTAAAGAGCCCAGAAAACACACACACACATACAGTCAACTGATCTGAGACAAGGGTGCCAGGAATGCACAGTGAGGAAAGACGGCCTCTTCCATAAATGGTGTTGGGAACCACTGGATAGATAAATGAAAAATAATGAAGTGTGACTTTCTTCTTATACCACAAACACAAAACCACTCAAAGCAGGTTAATGACTGAAACATAAAGCCTAAAACTAAAATTACTAGAAGGAAACACAGGGGAAAAAACATTATGACATGGGTTTTGGCAATGATTTCTTGGATTTCCACCCAAAAAACAGGCAACAAAAGCAAAAGTAGACAAGTGGGATTACATAAAAGTAAAAGGCATAGCAAAGGAAATCATCAACAGAGTAAAAGGCTATATACAGATGAAAAATTATTTTTGAATCACATATCTGATCAGAAATTAATATGCAAAATATGCAAGTAATTCCTAAACCCCCCATGTAAAACAACGAAATATCTCAATTAAAAATAAGCTAAGGACCTAAAGAGACAATTCTCCAAAGAATATATAAAAATAAGCCAACAGGGATATAAAAGGTGCTTAACATCAATAACTGTAATGGAAATACAAAGGAAAACCACAGTCAGCTATCACCTCAGACTTGTTATAAAAATCATTTTTGAAAAAAGATAAGTACTGGCATGTGTACTGAGAAACAGAGACCGTATGCTGGTGCAGGCATTATGGATAACAGTATGAAGGGTCCTCAAAAATTGAAAAATGCAATGGCCATATGATCTAGCAACTGACTCTGGGGTATTACCTAGGAGAATAAAAATCAGGATCTCATAGCATTATTCACAGGAGCAAAGACATGGGGACAAGCTAAATATACAGCAACAGATAAATGGATAATGAAATTGTGATATACACACACCCATATGTATACACATGCACACATATACACAGGCTTCCCTGGGGTCTCCATCGGTAAAGAATCTGCCTGCAATGCAGGAAACCTGGGTACAATTCCTGGGTGAGGAAGATCCCCTGGAGAAGGGAATGGCAACCCACTCCAATATTCTTGTCTGGAGAAGTACATGGAGAGACGAGCCTGGTGGGCTATAGTCCATAGAGTTGCAAAGAGTTGAACACAACTAAGCAACTAACACACATGCATGCATGCACACACACACACACACACACACACACACACACATAGACATATATACACAGGGGAATATTATTCAGTCTTCAAAAAAAAAAAGGAAATCTTACTCTATGCAACAACATGGATGAATCTTGAAGGACATTATTCCAAGTAAAATTAGCCAGTCACAGAAAGACAAATTCTGCCTGATCCCACTTATATGAGGCAGTATGTAAAGCAGATAAATCCAGGGATTCACTGGCAGTCCAGTGGTTAGGACTCTGTGCTCTCACTGCTGAGGGCTTGGGTGCAATCCCTGGTGAAGAACTAAGATCCCACGAGCTGCACGGCATGCTGAAAATTTTCTTTAAAATTTAAAGCATTTTCATTAAAAAAGGAAAAAAGTATTTAAACCCATAGAAATAGAAAATAGAATGCTGTTTACCAAGAACTGAAGCTAGTTGGAAAGTGGGAATTTCTGTTGACAGGTTTATTCAATGTGCAAAATGAAAAATTCTAGAGAATTAATGTACAATAGTGTGCTGACAGCTATACCCAAAAAGTCGTTAGGAATATAGATTTCCAGAGAGAAATGTTAGGGCAGTTGGAGACTCTGGCACAACAGTATCAACTGGCATTGTCCCACTTACAGGAACATAAAGAAGCTCCTTTTTCCTTGCCCCTCTGGGGATGGTATGTGTAATTCTTCTACCTGGTATACTAAAGTGTCTGAGTTTTCTTTCTTTTTTTTATACTTAAAATTTTGCTCATTTTTTATTAAACAATGAACAGTTTTGTAGGTGACTGCAAATCATCACAAGGTTTTCTTAAAATTGCAGGAGGCAAGAACACAAATATTAACCCAAAGAATTGCATGAAATCTTGCTGTCTCCTCTATCTTCCTCACTGTAAGCCATCCTACAGCCTTATAGACAGAGGTATCTCCCTCATCTTCACACTTTGCTCCTCTCTCCAGGTCACTTTAAACCTCATTCATGAACCTAGGCCAGCATATTGGTTAAAAGAAGGGTTCAGGAACCAGACCACAATGAGGTATCACTTTACACCAGTCAGAATGGCTGCAATCCAAAAATCTACAAGCAATAAATGCTGAGTTTTCTAAAGGAGTGGTTTCCTACTTTTGAGTTCACTAAGTTAATGACATTACATGAACCAAGTATGCCAATTTGGTATCTGTGGCTTCGTGATCATCCGTTTATTTCAATTGTCATTGAACATAATTTAAAAGCTGCCTGATTGACTAGGCTGTCCCAGTCATTTAGATATAAGGACATCTGAAGTGAAAGAGGAAAGTGAAAAAGTTGGCTTAAGGCTCAAAATTAAGAAAACTAAGATCATGGCATCTGGTCCCATCACTTCATGGGTAATAGATGGGGAAACAGTGGAAACAGTGTCAGACTTTATTTTGGGGGGGCTCCAAAATCACTGCAGATGGTGATTGCAGCCATGCAATCAAAGGATGCCTACTCCTTGGAAGGAAAGTTATGGCCAACCTGGATAGCATATTGAAAAGCAGAGACATTATTTTGCCAACAAAGGTTCGTCTAGTCAAGGCTATGGTTTTTCCAGTAGTCATGTATGGATGTGAGAGTTGGACAGTGAAAAAGGCTGAGCGCCGAAGAATTGATACTTTTGAACTGTGGTGTTGGAGAAGACTCTTGAGAGTCCCTTGGACTGCAGGGAGATCCAACCAGTCCATCCTAAAGGAGATCAGTCCTGGGTATTCATTGGAAGGACTGATGTTGAAGCTGAAATTCCAATACTTTGGCCACCTCATGCGAAGAGTTGACTCATTGGAAAAGACCCTGATGCTGGGAAGGATTGGAGGCAGGAGGAGAAGGGGAAGACAGAGGATGAGATGGCTGGGTGGCATTACCAACTCAATGGACATGGGTTTGGGTGGACTCCGGGAGTTGGTGATGGACAGGGAGGCCTGGCGTGCTGCAATTCATGGGGTTTCAAAGAGTTGGACATGACTGAGCAACTGAACTGAACTGAACTGAGCAAGCCAAGGCACAAAAGACCTAGCACATGCTATGTGGTCAAAAACTAGTTCAATAAAGCAGTCATTGTTGGAGGTGCTCTTGAAAGCCGCCAACTTCCTCAGGTCTGTTTTTCTTGTAACAACACTGACCTTAGAGGAGATTCTGTGGCTGTGTATTTATGACTCATATAAACATATATATATTTAATAGATTTCATATAAAGAATCATAAAGTTAAAAATAGAGATTTCATGTGGCTGTCCATTAAAATAGAAGAAGAAGAGGGTGACAGAGGATGAGATGGTTGGATGGTATCACCGATTCACTGGACATGAAATTGGGGAAATGGTGATGGTGAAGGATGGACATTCCTGACATGCTCCAGACTGTAGCATCACAGAGTCAGACACGACTTGGCAACTGAACAACAACAAAAATAAATAAAATAAAAAAACAGAAATCTCTGACATCGTGTAGTTGGATTAACAAATTTTGGCATATCCATATGATAAAACATTACTTGGCAATAAACTACCATGTACAACAAGGTATTTCAATAAAAGGACAAGACAGAAAAGATCGTATTTTACATTATATCATTTACATGGATAAAATAATGGACATGCTTAATGTCTTGATTATATGTGTTTATCAGTACAGAATAACTCAAAACTCATAAAAATGTATACTAAAAATGAATGCATTTATTATACATGAATTCTTTCTGAATAAATTGTTTGGAAAAGACTCTATAGTCCCATTACCAAAAACAAGAAGAAAAACAACCAAAACCCACAAAACAAAAAAAAAGTAGCTGCAAACATTCAAAAAATGTAAAGGAAGGCAAATCAGAATGAAAAGAAGAGCTATGTGAACAGTGCTTAAATTACCTTACTTGTCAAATTTTATTTTAAAATATTAGGTAATCATGTCAACACACTACTATGCCCCTCTTTAATAACTGGAAGTGTCCCAGTAGGGGAGGGACCCTAAAGCTGCTTCTTCTGTGGTCAAAATGCATCTGTTTGGAGGCTAAAGGTAGAATGGGAAATATTTTAGATAAAAAATGGAGTAAGATGAGAATATAAAAGTTAAAAGAGATGGTTGAAGAGAAATAAATGTCAGGTAAGCTGAGATTAGGTGTCTAAACATACAGAAGAGCCATTCAACCCAGTTATCTCACTTTCCCTAACAATGCTCCCAGCCCAACTAAAACAGCAGGGCTCGTCTTGAAATGAGGATGTTTTTAGCAAGTGTTGTAAGTGTAGAAGGAACTCATGAGCATATAGCTTTCAAGAGGGTACAAGCTGGTTAAGGAGGTGGAATGATGTCAGCAAAGATAGGATCATGTATAAACAGTATGGGTTCCAGGGAGAGCTGACATTCACCTGGTTCCTTCCAGTGGATTTTTTCTGGTTTGCAAAATGGTGAATCTTGTACATTTTTGCTTAATAATTGCTGTTTCAAGCGTTCCAAGAGTCTCTTCACAACTGTGGTCTCAGGTATCCTAGTTCCGTGCCTTCTGTGCCTGCAAAACCAATTGTTGACTCCTCAACTTTATATATACATTTATTTTGGTCTGTGCTGGGTCTTAATTGCTGCGTGGGCTTTTCTCTAGCTACTGAAAGTGGCAGGCTGCTCACTGCAGTAGCTGCTCTTCTTCAGAGAATGGGCTCTAGGGTATGTGGGCTTAGCACTTGCGGCTCCCAGGCTCGAGAGCACAGGCTCAGTAGCTGTGGCCCATGGGCTTAGTTGCTCTGCAGCATGAGATCTTGCTGGAGCAGGGATCAAACCTGCATCTTCTGCATTGACAAGCAGATTATTTACCACTGAGCCACCAGAGAAGGCCTCAACTAAACTTTTAACAAGTAGAACATAGGAATCTTTCAAGGACTCTGCAGTACGCTTACATGCAGTTTTAATTTATCACTGCTTGATCTGCTAACTCCCTCAAGACTGCCTCTCCTATAAAGAAGATGTGGACTTTTCTGGTGGTCCAGTGAGTGGTTCAGAATCTGCTGTTCACATATAAACGGAATTTAGAAAGATGGTAACAATAACCCTCTATGTGAGACAGCAAAAGAGATACAGATGTACAGAACAGTCTTTTGGAATCTGTGGGAGATGGTGAGGGTGGGATGATTTGGGAGAATGGCATTGAAACATGTATATTATCATATGTGAAATGTATCGCCAGTCCTGGTTCGTACATGATACAGGGTGCTCGGGGCTGGTGCACTGGGATGACCCAGAGAGATGGGATGGGGAGGGAGGTGGGAGGGGGGTTCTGGAAGGGGAACACTTGTATACCCATGGTGGATTCATGTCAATGTATGGCAAAACCAACATGAGAATGTAAAGAAAAAAAAATAAATTAAAAAACAAATCTAGTTTCACCAGATCGATAATTAGAGACTCTCAATACTTTCCTTTAAATGTTTTCAATACTTCACTAAATCACATTGTTTCCTAAGTGTACTGTTTTATCTTTGGCTGTTTCTCTGGCTGCTTTAAACATTTCAATTTTATCACTGCATTCAAAAAATCTGATTACA
>ML664201.1:127567-150067 GCA_007570785.1 Antilocapra americana
TGGACTTCAAGGAGATCCAACCAGTTCATCCTAAAGGAAAATCAGTCTTGAATATTCACTAGATGGACTGATGCTGAAGCTGAAGCTCCAATACTTTGGTCACCTGATGTGAAGAACTGACACACTGGGAAAAACCCTGATGTGGGGAAAGACTGAAGGCAGGAGGAGAAGGGGACAACAGAGGGTGAGATGGTTGCATGGCATCACCGAGTCAATGGACATGAGTTTGAGCAAGCTTTGTGAGTGGGTTATGGACAGGGAAGCTGGGTGTGTGGCAGTCCATTTGGTGACAAAGTCGGGCATGACTGAGCAAATGAATGGACTGACTGATAGATGCAGTCAAAGCTTTCAATAAAATTCAGCAACCACTTATGACAGAAACTTTCCAGAAAATCAGCTTAGAAGGAACCTACCTGAATATAATAAAGATCATGTACAATAAACACACAGGAGACATTGTTCTCAATGATGAAAAACCGTAAACATTTCCTCCAAGATCAGAAACAAGACAAAAGTGCCCACTTTGACTGCTATTGTTCAACACAGTTTTGGATGTTCTAGCCATGACAATCCAACAGGGAGCAAAAATAAATCAAAATTGGAAAACAAGAAGCAAAACTCTGTTTTACAGATGACATGATGCCATACACAGAATATTCTGAAGATACTATCAAAATTTCAGTTCAGTTCTGTTCAGTTCAGTTGCTCAGTCGTGTCAGACACTTTGTGACCCCATGAATCGCAGTACACTAGGCCTCCTTTTCCATCACCAACTCCCAGAGTCTACCCAAACCCATGTCCATCGAGTCAGTGACGCCATCCAGCCATCTATCCTCTGTCGTCCCCTTCTCCTCCTGCCCCCAATCCTTCCCAGCATCAAGGTCTTTTCCAATGAGTCAACTCTTCACATGAGGTAGCCAAAGTATTGGAGTTTCAGCTTCAACATCAGACCTTCCAATGAACACCCAGGACTGATCTCCTTTAGGATGGACTGGTTGGATCTCCTCGCAGCCCAAGGGACTCTCAAGAGTCTTCTCCAACACCACAGTTCAAAAGCATAAATTCTTCTGCACTCAGCTTTCTTCACCATCCAACTCTCACATCCATACATAACTACTAAAAAAACCATAGTAATTTAAAAAACCTTGACTAGATGGAACTTTGTTGGCAAAGTAATGTCTCTGCTTTTAAATATGCTGCCTATGAGACATGTTAATTATCATATGTGAAATCAATCGCCAGCCCAGGTTTGATGCTCGGGGCTGGTGCACCGGGATGACCCAGGGGGAGGGAATCGGGAGGGATGAGGGAGGGGGGTTTTGGAGGGGGAGCATATGTATACCCATGGCGGATTCATGTCAATGTATAGCAAAACCAACACAATAAAGTAAATAAAATTAAAATTAATTAATTAATTAATTAATATGCTGCCTAGGATGGTCATACCTTCCTTCCAAGGAGCAAGCGTCTTTTAAGTTTGTGGCTGCAATCACCATCTGCAGTGATTTTGGAGCCCCCCAAAATAAAGTCTCACACTGTTTCCATTGTTTCCCCATTTATTTGCTATAAAGTGATGGGACTAGATGCCATGATCTTAGTTTTCTGATTGTTGAGCTTTAAGCCAACATTTTCACTCTCCTCTTTCACTTTCAGCAAGAGGCTTTTTAGTTCCTCTTCACTTTCTGCCATAAGGGTGGTGTCATCCACATATCTAAGATTATTGATATTTCTCCCGGCCATCTTGATTCCAGCTTGTGCTTCATCCAGCTTAGCGTTTCTCATGATGTACTCTGCATATAAGTTAAATAAGCAGGGTGACAATATACACCCTTTATGTACTCCTTTTCGTATTTGGAATCAGTCTGTTGTTCCATGTACACTTCTAACTGTTGCTTCCTGACCTGCATACAGGTTTCTCAAGAGACAGGTCTGGTGGTCTGGTATTCCCATCTCTTTCAGAATTTTCCACAGTTTATTGTGATCCACACAGTCTAAGGCTTTGTCGTAGTCCATAAAGCAGAAATAGATGTTTCTCTGGAACTCTCTTGCTTTTTCGATGATCCAGAGGTAGTTGGCAATTTGATCTCTGGTTCCTCTGCCTTTTCTAAAACCAGCTTGAACATATGGAAGTTCACGGTTCACGTATTGCTGAAGCCTGGCTTGGAGAATTTTGAGCATCATTTCACTAGCGTGTGCGATGAGTGCAATCATGTGGTAGGAAAAAAAATTGTGCAGTAGGTTGAGCATTCTTTGGCTTTGCCTTTCTTTGGGATTGGAATGAAAACTAACCTTTTCCAGTCCTGTGGCCACTGCTGAGTTTTCCAAATTTGCTGGCATATTGAGTGCAGCACTTTCACAGCATCATCTTTCAGGATTTGAAATAGCTCAACTGGAATTCCATCACCTCCACTAGCTTTGTTCATAGTGATGCTTTCTAAGGCCCACTTGACTTCACAGTCCAGAATGTCTGGCTCTAGGTGAGTGATCACACCATCATGATTATCTGGGTCGTGAAGATCTTTTTTGTACAGTTCTTCTGTGTATTCTTGCCACTTCTTCTTAATATCTTCTGCCTTTGTTAGGTCCATACTGTTTCTGTCCTTAATCGAGTCCACCTTTGCATGAAATGTTCCCCTGGTATCTCTAATTTTCTTAAAGAGATCTCTAGTCTTTCCCATTTTATTGTTTTCCTCTACTTCTTTGTACTGATCACTGAGGAAGGCTTTCTTATCTCTCCTTGCTATTCTTTGGAATTCTGCATTCAGATGGGAATATCTTTCTTTTTCTCCTTTGCTTTTCACTTCTCTTCTTTTCACAGCTATTTCTAAGACCTCTTCAGACAGCCATTTTGCTTTTTTGCATTTCTTTTTCATGGGAATGGTCTTAATCCCTGTCTCCTGTACAATGTCACAAACCTCCATCCATAGTTCATCAGGCACTCTGTTGATCAGATCTAGTCCCTTATATCTATTTCTCACTTCCACTATATAATCATAAGGGATTTGATTTAGGTTATACCTCAATGGTGAAGTGGTTCTCTCCACTTTCTTCAATTTCAATCTGAATTTGGCAATAACGAGTTCATGATCTGGGCCACAGTTAGCTCACAGTCTTGCTTTTGCTGACTGTATAGAGCTTCTCCATCTTTGGCTGCAAAGAATATAATCAGTCTGATTTCGGTGTTAACCATCTGGTGATGTCCATGTGCAGAGTCTTCTGTTGTGTTGTTGGAAGACAGTGTTTGCTATGACCAGTGCGTTCTCTTTGCAAAACTCTATTAGCCTTTGTCCTGCTACATTCTGTACTCCAAGGCCAAATTTTCCTGTTACTCCTGGTGTTTCTTGACTTCCTACTTTTGCATTCCAGTCCCCTATAATGAAAAGGACATCTTTTTTGGGTGTTAGTTCTAAAAGGTCTTGTAGGTCTTCATAGAACCATTCAACTTCATCTTCTTCAGCATTACTGGCTGGGTATAGGCTTGAATTACCATTATATTGAATGGTTTGCCTTGAAAATGAACAGAGATCATTCTGTCATTTTTGAGACTGCATCCAAGTACTGCATTTCAGACTCTTTTGTTGACTATGATTGCTACTCCATTTCTTCTAAGGGATTCCTGCCCACAGTAGTAGATATAATGGTCATCTGAGTTAAATTCGCGCAAGAGCAGCCCAGAGGATCTACCCCACGTCCAACGTCAGGGGCAGTCAAGAGGTGCTACCCCACGTACAAGGTAAGAAGCAGTCAGTGCTGCACTTTGCTGGAGCAGCCGTGAAGAGATACCACTCATCAATGGTAAAAGAAACCCACGTAAGACAGTAGGTGCTGAGAGAGGGCATCAGAGGGCAGAAAGACTGAAACCACAATCACAGACAACTAGCCAATTTGTTAATATGGACCACAGCCTTGTCTAACTCAATGAAACTAAGCCATGCCACCCAAGACGGATGGGTCATGGTGGAGAGGTCTGACAGAATGTGGTCCACTGGAGAAGGGAATGGCAAATCACTTCATTATTCTTACCTTGAGAACCCAATCAACAGTATGAAAAGGCAAAAAGATAGGACATTGAAAGATGAACTCCCCAGGTCAGTAGGTGCCCAATATGCTACCGGAGATCAGTGGAGAAATAACTCCAGAAAGAATGAAGGGATGGAGCCAAAGCAAAAACAACACCCAGTTGTGGATGTTACTGGTGATAGAACCAAGGTCCAATGCTGTATACAGCAACATTGCATAGGAACCTGGAATGTTAGGTCCATGAATCAAGGCAAATTGGAAGTGGTCAACAGGAGGTGGCAAGAGTGAACGTCAACACTCTAGGAATCAGAGAACTAAGGTGGACTGAAAACTCATCAAAATGCATACTAAAAATAGGTGCATTTTATTATACATAAATTCTTTCTGAATAAATTTTTTGGAAAAGAGTCTATAGCCCCATTACCAAAACTAAGAAGAAAAACAACCAAAACCTACAAAACAAAGAAAAAGTAACTGCGAACATTCAAAAAATGTAAAGGAGGGCAAATCAGAATGAAAAGAAGAGCTATGTGAATGGTGCTTAAAATACTTTACTTATAAAATTTTATTTTAAAATATTATGTACTTCTGTCAACACACTACTGTGTCCCTCTTTAATAACTAGAAGTGTCCCAGTAGGGGAGGGGCCCCAAAGCTTCACTTCTGCAGTCAAAATGCATCTGATTGGAGAATAAATGTAGAATGGGAAATATTTTGGATCAAAAAATGAAGTAAGATAAGAATGTATATACGAGGGAACTAAGATGGCGGAGGAATAGGACGGGGAGACCACTCTCTCCCCAATAAATACACCAAAAGAACTTTTAAAGACCACGCAAACTCCATAAAACAGGATCTAAATGCTGGCAGAGGACATCGGGCATCTGAAGGGACGGCCCATTGCCGACGAGAGAAGGTAGGACAAAAGAAAAAAGAGAGAGAAAAAAGTAAAGGGAGAGACAGAGTTGGGGGCGGGGATCCGTCCCGGAAGGGGAGTCTGGAATAAAGAGGAAAAAAAAAAAAAAAAAGAGGAGAAACGTTTCCGAATACCAGGGAGCATTCTCTCGGGCGGATTTGCGGTGAATCTTGGAGAGCAAGATAGCTGGGAGTAAAAGCAGATTAATAATTAAGCCCTGCAAGCTACGTCTCTGGCTGGAAGGCACAGGGAAGCAGCGGCTGGACGCCCCACCCCCCACTAGCCAAAGCGGACTGCTCAGGGAGGGGCGGGCCGCGCGCTCAGGGAACGGAGCAGCCTGAGCGACCCAACCCAGGGGGCTAACCGGAGATAGACTGAGAAGTAGCCTTCCCCTGGAAGAGCCCCCCTGCCAGGCCCATGCAGAACAAGGAGAGGTGTGGAGTCGGCAGAGAGGCGGCTGGCCGGGTGGCACAGAACAAAGGGTGTGCGGAGTCGGCAGAGAGGCAGCCGGCCGGGTGGCACAGAACAAAGGGCGTGCGGAGTCGGCAGAGAGGCGGCCGGCCAGGTGCCACAGAACAAAGGGCGTGCAGAGTCGGCAGGGAGGCAGCCGGCCGAGGTGATCTGGGCGCCTGTGGGCTGCGGACCCGCCCAGCCCCCGCCCAAGTGCAGCGGGCATAACCCAGCCTCAGCGAGACCAAAGGGTGAGGCGGAGTCGGCAGGGAGGCGGCCGGCTGGGCGAAGCTGAGTGCCTTCGGGCTGCGGACAGACCCAACCCCTGCCCGAGACCAGCGGGCATAGCCCAGCCCCGGCGAGGCTTCCTCGTCCAAATTGCGCACAGAGCTAGGTGCTAACCAAGACTACTGGGGATTCTGGACGGATCGGAGCTCTGCACACCTAAGAAGACGTGCTTAGCTGCACGTCCGGAAAGCCGAGCGGTTGGGCCTGGGGAGGGGAGAAGCCGCGCTCCCCAACTGCGCCGGGCGGACGACAGAGAGCCGAGCAGAAGGGGCGGGGGAAGCGCACTCAGCAGGAGCAGGGCAAACTCCAGAGCGCTGAATAGACACATAAAAGACCAGCAAACAGAAGATGCTTAAGCTAGCAGAGGCAACAGCTTTGGAACTGTCAGGAGTAGCAGATTAAATCCCTGCAGGTGGTGCAGACTGCATAGAAAGGTGTCTATAGACCTTAAAAAGTACAAGCCGGACGAAGGAACTGTCTGAAAAATAAACTGACCCCTCGCTGTACGCGCCAGCACCAGAGAAAGCCTTAGTTATAAGGCTGTACTAGGAACATCTTTTAAATTTTTAAAACTTTTTTATACCCCTTTTTTTTTACATATTTTTTTAGAATTTTTAAGTCCCCTATAACCTTGTTATTTTCTTTTTTTTCTTTCTTTCTTTTCCTTTATTTTTATTTTCCCTTTTTTTAATCTCCTCTTTCTCCCTTATTGTATTCTCCGTCCTATCTCCTTTCTTACCTTTTATATCTCCACTTTATTCCCCTTTTTAAAATTTTTTTTTTACTGATTTTTGTTGTTGTTGTTGTTGTATTTTCTTCTTTATGATTCTTTCTTTCTTTCTTTTGTAATAGTATTTTTGAGAATCCAGTCTTTACTCTAGATTTTTAATCTTTGCTTATTAGTATCTGGTATCAACTTTGTACCTTTAAGGATCCAAGCTCCAGTACCCATTGCTACCTGGGAGTGAGATCATTGGCTTGACTGCTCTCTCCCCATTCTTGTTTCTCCTTTTTTTTTTTCTTTTTCTCTTCTTTATCTTTCTTTCTATCTTTTTCTTTGTAATAGTATTTTGAGAATCCCGTCTTTACTCTAGATTTTTAATCTTTGCTTATTAGTATTGGGTAGCAACTTTGTACCTTTAAGGATCCAAGCTCCAGTACCCATCGTTACCTGGGAGTGAGATCATTGGCTTGACTGCTCTCTCCCCATTCTTGTCTCTCCTTTTATTTTTCTTTCTTTCTTTCTTTTTTTCCTCTCTTTTCTTCTCCTACCAAGACACCTTCAACGTCCTCTCCCTCTGTATATTCTCTACCCAACTCTGGGACTCTGCTTGAGAGTTACCAGCTGTGAAGAACACTGAAATAACTGACCACTGGCTGGATCTGTCTCTATCCATCTGACTCTCTCCTTTCTCTCTCTGGTCAATTCTGTCTCCTTCCACACTCTTCACATTTCGATATAACTCTGTGAACATCTCCAAGGGATCCAGGCTGTGGAGGGCACACAGAGGAGCAATCACTGGCCACTTCACTCCCTCACCATCGGATTCCTCTCTTCTCCTTCTCGTCCATGCCAGGTAACTCTGTGTACCCGACAGGGTGTCCCTCACTGTGAAGAAACTTCTCATCACTAAACTAGAGGTTCTGCCACCATCAGTGCAGAGATAAAAGAGCCCTGAGGCTACTGGAAGACAGGAGACTACACCCAGACCCTGAGAATTCCAGAAAACTCCTGGATCCAAGGGTTAATTAATCGATAGGAACCCATCAACCTCCTCCATACCAAAACTGAAATTAATCAACTCCCAAGGGCCAACAAGCTCCAGAGTAAGATATACCAAGCAAATTCACCAGCAACGTAAGAACACTGCCAGGAGCTTCAATACACAGGTTGCCCAAGGTCAAATCAAGTCCACCGACACCTCAAATCTCTTTACTGGACACTCCATTGTTAGTTACAGTGAGGAAACCCAGATCCGCCCACCAGAACACCACACAAGCTTTCCCACCCAGGAAACTTCTACAAACCACACATCTAACCCCTCCCATAGTGAGGAACCCCCACAATAAAGGGGCAACACAGCAAGATAAACAAGATGAAAAAGCAGAGAAATACCCAGCAAGTAAAAGAACAGGATAAATACCCCTTAGACCAAACAAAAGAAGAAGAGATAGGATGTCTACCTGACAAAGAATTCTGAATAAGGATAGTGAATATGATCCAAAACCTGGAAAATAAGTTGGAGCTGCAGTTCAATAACCTGCAGGCAAGGATTGAGAAGATGCAGGTAAGCTTTAACAAGGACTTAGAAGAAATGAAAAAGAGTCAAAATACAATAAATAATGCAATAAATGAGATCAAAAACACCCTGGAGGGAACCAACAGTAGAATAGCAGAGATAGAAGACAGGATAAGTGAGGTAGAAGACAGAATGGCAGAAATAAATGAAACAAAGGAAAAATGAAAAAAGAATTAAAAGAAATGAGGACAATCTTAGAGACCTCTGGGACAATATTAAACGCACCAATATTCGAATCATAGGAGTCCCAAAAGAAGAAGACAAAAAGAAAGACCATCAGAAAATCCTTGAAGAGATAATTGTTGAAAATTTCCCTAAATTGGGGAAGCAAATAGCCACTCAGGTCCAAGAAACACAGAGAGTCCCAAATAGAATGAACCCCAAACGGAACACCCCAAGACACATATTAATCAAATTAACAAATATCAAATACAAAGACCAAATATTAAAAGCAGCAAGGGAGAAGCAAGAAATAACTCACAAGGGGAATCCCATAAGGATAACAGCTGATCTCTCAACAGAAACGCTTCAGGCCAGAAGGGAATGGCAGAGCATTCTTAAAGTCATGGAAGAAAACAATCTACAACCTCGATTACTGTACCCAGCAAGGATCTCATTCAAATTTGAAGGAGAATTCAAAATTTTCTCAGACAAGCAGAAACTGAGAGAATTCAGTAACACCAAACCAGCCCTCCAACGAATGCTAAAGGAACTTGCCTAGATAGGAAACACGGATGGGATAGATAATCTGGAACCCAAAACAATAAAATAAATGGCAACGGGACCATACTTATCAATAATTACCTTAAATGTAAACGGGCTGAATGCCCCAACCAAAAGACAAAGATTGGCCGACTGGATACAGAAACAAGATCCCTATATATGTTGTCTACAAGAGACCCACCTCACACCTAGGGACACATATAGACTGAAAGTTAAAGGCTGGAAAAAGATATTCCATGCGAATAAAGACCAAAAGAAAGCAGGAGTGGCAATACTCATATCAGATAAAGTAGACTTTAAAATAAAGGCAGTGAAAAGAGATAAAGATGGACATTACATAATGATCAAAGGATCAATCCAGGAAGAAGAAATAACAATTATAAATATTTATGCACCTAACATAGGAGCTCCACAATATGTAAGGCAAATGCTAACAAGTATGAAAGGGGAAATCAACAACAACACAATAATAGTGGGAGACTTTAATACACCACTCACACCAATGGATAGATCAACTAGACAGAAAAGTAACAAGGAAATTCAAACTTTAAATGAAACAATAGACCAACTAGACCTAATTGATATCTATAGGTCATTCCACCCCAAAACAAGGAATTTCACCTTTTTCTCAAGTGCACACGGGACCTTCTCCAGAATAGATCACATCCTGGGCCATAAATCTAACCTTGATAAATTCAAAAATATTGAAATCATCCCAAGCATCTTTTCTGACCACAATGCAGTGAGATTAGATATCAACTACAGGAGAAAACCTCTCAAAACTTCCAACATATGGAGGCTCAACAACACACTGCTGAATAACCAACAAATCGCAGAAGAAATTAAAAATGAAATTCAGTTATGCATGGAAACGAATGAAAATGAAAACACAACAGCTCAAAACCTATGGGACACTGTGAAAGCAATGCTAAGGGGAAAGTTCATAGCAATACAAGCTCACCTCAGGAAACAAGAGAAAAATCAAATAAATGACCTTACTATACACCTAAAGCAACTAGAAAGGGAAGAGATGCAGAAGCCCAGGTCTAGTAGAAGGAAAGAAATCTTAAAGATCAGGGCAGAAATTAATGCAAAGGAATCAAAAGTGACCATAGCAAAAATCAACCAAGCCAAAAGCTGGTTCTTTGAGAAGATAAATAAAATTGACAAACCGTTAGCCAGACTCATCAAGAAACAAAGGGAGAAGAACCAAATCAACAGAATTAGAAATGAAAACGGAGAGATCACAACAGAAAACACAGAAATACAAAGGATCATAAGAGACTATTATCAGCAACTATATGCAAATAAACTGGACAATTTGGATGAAATGGACAAATTCCTAGAAAAGTACAACTTTCCAAGACTAAACCAGGAAGAGATAGATAATATTAATAGACCCATCACAAGCACGGACATTGAAACCGTAATCAGAAATCTTCCAAAAAACAAAAGCCCAGGACCAGATGGCTTCACAGCTGAATTCTACCAAAAATTTAGAGAAGAGTTAACACCTATTCTACTCAAACTCTTCCAGAAAATTGCAGAGGAAGGTAAACTTCCAAACTCATTCTATGAGGCCACCATCACCCTAATTCCAAAACCCGACAAAGATGCCACAAAAAAAGAAAACTACAGGCCAATATCACTGATGAACTTAGATGCAAAAATCCTTAACAAAATTCTAGCAAATAGAATACAACAACACATCAAAAAAATCATACATCATGATCAAGTAGGCTTTATCCCAGGGATGAAAGGATTCTTCAATATTCGCAAATCAATCAATGTAATACACCACATTAACAAATTGAAAAATAAAAATCACATGATTATCTCAATAGATGCAGAGAAAGCCTTTGACAAAATTCAACATCCATTTATGATAAAAACCCTCCAAAAAGCAGGAATAGAAGGAACATACCTCAACATAATAAAAGCTATATATGACAAACCCACAGCAAACATTATCCTCAATGGTGAAAAGCTGGAAGCATTCCCCCTGAAATCAGGGACAAGACAAGGGTGCCCACTCTCACCACTACTATTCAACATAGTTTTGGAAGTCTTGGCCACAGCAATCAGAGCAGATAAAGAAATCAAAGGAATCCAGATTGGAAAAGAAGAAGTAAAACTCTCTCTGTTTGCAGATGACATGATCCTCTATATTGAAAACCCTAAAGACTCTACGAGAAAATTACTAGAGATAATCAGTGAATATAGCAAAGTTTCAGGATATAAAATCAACACACAGAAATCCCTGGCATTCCTATACAATAACAGTGAGAAATCAGAAAGAGAAATTAAGGAAACAATTCCATTCACCATCGAAACAAAAAGAATAAAATACTTAGGAGTATTTCTACCTAAAGAATCAAAAGACTTGTATATAGAAAACTATAGAACACTGATGAAAGAAATCAAGGAGGACACAAACAGATGGAGAAATGTGCCGTGTTTGTGGACTGGAAGAATCAATATAGTGAAAATGAGTATACTACCTAAAGCAATCTATAGATTCAATACAATTCCTATCAAGCTACCAGAGGTCTTTTTCAAAGAATTAGAACAAATAATTTCTCAATTTGTATGGAAATACAAAAAACCTCGTATAGCCAAAGCTATCTTGAGAAAGAAGAATGGAACGGGCGGAATCAACCTACCTGACTTTAGGCTATACTACAAATCCACAGTCATCAAGACAGTATGGTACTGGCACAAAGACAGAAATATAGATCAGTGGAACAGAATAGAAAGCCCAGAGATAAATCCACGCATCTATGGATACCTTATCTTTGACAAAGGAGGCAAGAATATACAATGGAGAAAAGACAACCTCTTTAACAAGTGGTGCTGGGAAAACTGGACAGCCACTTGTAAAAGAATGAAACTAGAACACTTTCTAACACCATACACAAAGATAAACTCAAAATGGATCAAAGATCTAATCATAAGACCAGAAACTATAAAACTCCTAGAGGATAACATAGGCAAAACACTCTCTGCCATAATCCAAAGCAGGATACTCCATGACCCACCTCCCAGTATATTGGAAATAAAAACACGAATAAACAAATGGGACCTAAATAAAATTAAAAGCTTTTGCACAACAAAGGAAACTATAAGCAAGGTGAAAAGACAGCCTTCAGAATGGGAGAAAATAATAGCCAATGAAGCAACGGACAAACAACTAATCTCAAAAATATACAAGCAACTCCTGCAGCTCCATTCTAGAAAAACAAACAATCCAATTAAAAAGTGGGCCAAAGAACTTAACAGACATTTCTCCAAAGAAGATATAAAAATGGCTAGCAAACACATGAAAAGATGTTCAACATCACTCATTATCAGAGAAATGCAAATCAAAACCACAATGAGGTACCACTAACACCAGTCAGAATGGCTGCCATCCAAAAATCTACAAGCAATAAATGCTGGAGAGGATGTGGAGAAAAGGGAACCCTCTTACACTGTTGGTGGGAATGCAAACTAGTACAGCCACTATGGAAAACAGTGTGGAGGTTCCTTCAAAAGCTGCAAATAGTCCTGCCATATGACCCAGCAATCCCACTGCTGGGCATATACACCGAGGAAACCAGAATTGAAAGAGCCACGTGTACCCCAATGTTCATCGCTGCATTTATTTACAATAGCCAGGACATGGAAGCAACCTAGATGCCCATCAACTGACGAATGGATAAGAAAGCTGTGGTACATATACACAATGGAATATTACTCAGCATTAAAAAAAAATTCATTTGAAGCAATTCTACTCAGATGGACGAAACTAGAGCCCATTATCCAGAGCGAAGTAAGCCAGAAGCAAAAACAACAATACAGTATATTAACGCATATATATGGAATTTAGAAAGACGGTAACGAGAACCCAACATGCGCGACAGCAAAAGGAACGCAGATGCATAGAATAGACTCATGGACTTTGGGGATGAGGGTAAGGGTGGGATGATATGGGAGAAGGACATTGAAACAAGCTAATTATCATATGTCTAATCAATCGCCAGCCCAGGATTGATGCTCGGGGCTGGTGCAGCGAGATTTCCCGGGGGGGAGGGAGGAGGGAGGGGGGTTCTGGAGGGGAAGCATATGTAAACCCATGGTGATATCATGACAATGTATGGCAAAAACAATAAAAAAATAAATAAATTTTTTAAAAAAAGAATGTATATAAATGTTAAGAGAGATGGTTGAAGAGAAATATGAAGTAAGTTGAGATTGGGTGTCATAAATGTATAGAAGAGCCATTCAACCCAGTTATGCTAACAATGCTCTTAGTCCAACTAAAACAGTAGGAATAGTCATGAAATGTCGAGTGTTGTGAGTATACAAGTAACTCATGAGCATAGTTTCCAAGAGGATACAGACTAGTTATGGAGATGGAATGATATCACGAAACATAGGATCATGTGTTTACAGTATGGGTTCCAGGGAGGGCTGACATTCACCTGGTTCCTTCCAGTGGATTTTTTCTGGTTTGCAAAATGGTGAATCTTGTACATTTTTGCCTAATTATTGCTGTTTCAAGCGTTCCAAGAGTCTCTTCACAACTGTGGTCTCAGGTATCCTAGTTCCGTGCCTTCTGTGCCTGCAAAACCAATTGTTGACTCCTCAACTTTATATATACATTTATTTTGTTCTGTGCTGGGTCTTAATTGCTGCGTGGGCTTTTCTCTAGCTACTGAAAGTGGCAGGCTGCTCACTGCAGTAGCTGCTCTTCTTCAGAGAATGGGCTCTAGGGTATGTGGGCCTAGCACTTGCGGCTCCCAGGCTCGAGAGCACAGGCTCAGTAGCTGTGGCCCATGGGCTTAGTTGCTCTGCAGCATGAGATCTTGCTGGAGCAGGGATCAAACCTGCATCTTCTGCATTGACAAGCAGATTATTTACCACTGAGCCACCAGAGAAGGCCTCAACTAAACTTTTAACAAGTAGAACATAGGAATCTTTCAAGGACTCTGCAATATGCTTACATGTAGTTTTAATTTATCACTGCTTGATCTGCTAACTCCCTCAAGACTGCCTCTCCTATAAAGAAGATGCAGTACCAGGACTTCCCTGGTGGTTCAGTGAGTGGTTCAGAATCTGCCATCCAATACAGGGCACTAGGGTTTGATCCCTGATGGAGGAACTAAGATTCCACCTTCAGCAGAGCAGTAAGCCAACATACCACAATGAAGAGCTCTCGTGCCACAGGAAAGATTTTGCATACCCCAACAAAAATCCTGCATGCTGCAACTAAGAACCGGCACAGCCAAATGAATATTTCTTTAAAAATGAAAAAAATATGCTATATATATACTGAAACATAAAAAGAAAGATATACGTGGCTCTTTCAATTCTGGTTTCCTTGGTGTATATGCCCAGCAGTGGGATTGCTGGGTGAAATGGCAGGTCTATTTGCAGTTTTTTAAGGAATCTCCACACTGTTTTCCATAGTGGCTGTACTAGTTTGCCCCAATGTTCATCGCTGCATTGCTTACAATAGCCAGGACATGGAAGCAACCTAGATGCCCATCAACTGACGAATGGATAAGAAAGCTGTGATACATATACACAATGGAATATTACTCAGCATTAAAAAAAATTCATTTGAAGCAGTTCTACTCAGGTGGACAGAACTGGAGCCTATTGTCCAGAGTGAAGTAAGCCAGAAGGAAAAACAACAATACAGTATAATAATGCATATATATGGAATTTACAAAGATGGTAACGAGAACCCTGCATGCGAGACAGCAAAAGGAACGCAGACGTACAGAACAGACTTGTGGACTCTGTGGATGAGGGCAGGGGTGGGATGATTTGGGAGAATGGCATTGAAACATGTTAAGTATCATATGTGAAATCAATCGCCAGCCCAGGATTGATGCTCAGGGCTGCTGCACCGAGATTTCCCTGGGGGAGGGAGGAGGGAGGGAGGAGGGAGGGGGGTTCTGGAGGGGGAACATATGTACACCCATGGAGATATCATGTCATTGTATGGTAAAACCAATTAAAAATAATAATAATAATAAAAAACTGGGGAAAAAAGGAAAGATATAGTCATATGAATGTGGAGTTCCAAAGAACAGCAAGGAGAGATAAGAAAGCCTTCCTAAGTGAACAAGGCAAAGAGACAGAGGAAAGCAATTGAATGGGAAAGATTAGAGATCTCTTCAAGAAAATTAGAGATACCAAGGGAATATTTCCTGCAAATACGGGTACAATAAAAGACTGAAATGGTATAGACCAAATAGAAGCAGAAGATATTAAGAAGAGGTGGCAAGATTACACAAAATAACTATGCAAAAAAAGATCTTAATGACAGAGATAACCACAATGGTATGATCACTCACCTAGAGCCAAACATTCTGGAGTGTGAAGTCGAGTGGGCCTTAGGAAGCATCACTACAAACAAAGCTAGTGGAGGTGATGGAATTCCAGCTGAGCAATTTAAAAATCCTAAAACATGATGCTGTTAAAGTGCTGCACTTCACATGCCAGCAAATTTGGAAAACAGCAGTGGACAGAGGACTGTAAAAGCTCAGTTTTCATTCTAGTACCAAAGAAGAGCAATGCCAAAGAATCATGAACTACCACACAACTGCACTCATTTCATATGCTAGCAAGGTCACACTCAAAATCCTCCAAGCAAGGCTTCACCAATATTTGATCCAAAACTTCTGGATGCACAAGCTGGATTTAGAAAAGGCAGAGGACCCAGAGATCAAATTGCCAACATCCAGTGGATCACAGAAAAAGGAAGAGAATTCCAGAAAAACATCCATACATGACTACTGTCATAAGAAGGGACTAAACTGTGCCACTGGCAGAGACATGCATGGATCTAGTGACTGTCATACAGGGTGAAGTAAGGCAGAAAGAGAAAGACAAATATCATATATTAGTGCATATATACGGAATCAAGAAAGATGGCACTGAAGACCCTGTCTTGCAGGGCAGCAATGGAGAGGAAGCCATAGGGAACTGTCTTGTAGACACAGTTGGGGAAGGACAGGGTGGGACAAATTGAGAGTCTAGCACTAAATCATATATACATTATCATATGTAAAATTAGACGGCCCATGGAAATTCGCTACACAATGCAGGGAGCTCACATCTGGTGCTGTATGACAAAGTACAAGAGTGGGATGGGGTGGGAGGTGGGAGGGAGGATCAAGGGGAAGGTGACATACGTATCCCTATGGTTGATTCATGCTGATATATGGCAGAAACTAAAACACTATTGTTAAGCAATTATCCTCCAAATAAAACTAAAGTTTTTAAAAAGGCAGACAGAGAAAAACAAATACCATATAGTAACATATATATGTGGAATCGAGCAAAATGATACAATAAATTTATTTGCAAAGTAAAATAGACAAAGACTTAGAGAACACATATGGACACCAAGGGGGAGAAGGGCGACTGGGATGAATTGGGAGACTTGGATTGACAGTTACACACTACTGATCAGTCAGTTTAGTCACTCAGTCCAATTCGACCCCATGGACTGCAGCACGCCAAGCCTCCCTGTCCATCACCAACATCCAGAGTTTATTCAAACTCATGTCCACTGAGTCAGTGATGCCATCCAACCATCTCATCTTCTGTCATCCCCTTCTCCTCCTGCCCTCAATCTTTCCCAGGATCAGGGTCTTTTCAAATGAGTCAGCTCTTCGCATCAGGTGACCAAAGTATTGGAGTTTCAGCTTCAACATCAGTCATTCCAAAGGATATTCAGGACTGATTTCCTTTAGGATGGACTGGTTGGATCTCCTTGCAGTGCAAGGGACTCTCAAGAGTCTTCTCCAACACCACAGTTCAGAAGCATCAATTCTTCGGTGCTCAGCTTTCTTTATACTCCAACTCTCACATCTATACATGACTACTGGAAAAACTATAGCCTTGACTAGACGCATCTTTGTTGGCAAAATAACATCTCTGTTTTTCAATATGCTGTCTAGGTTAGTCATAACTTTTCTTCCAAGGAGTAATTATCTTTTAATTTCATGGCTGCAATCACCATCTGCAGTGATTTTGGAGCCCAAAATAATAAAGTCTGATGCTGTTTCCACTGTTTCTCCATCTATTTGTCATGAAGTGATGGGACCAGTTGCCATGATCTTTGTTTTCTGAATGTTGAGCTTTAAGTTAACTTTTTCACTCTCCTCTTTCACTTTCATCAAGAGGCTCTTAAGTTCTTCACTTTCTGCCATAAGTGGTGTCATCTGCATATTTGAGATTATTGATATTTCTCCTGGCAATCTTGATTCCAGCTTGTGCTTCATCTAGCCCAGCGTTTCTCATGATGTACTTTGCATATAAGTTAAATAAGCACGGTGATATTATACAGCCTTGATATACACCTTTCCTAGTTTGTATAAAATGGGTAACAAATGAGAACCTACTCTATAGAACAGGGAACTCTATTCAATGCTCTGTGGTGACCTAAATGGGAAGGAAATCCAAAAAGAGGAGTATATGTAAATGGACACCTGATTCACTTTTCTGTATAGCAGAAACTAACACAACATTGTAAAGCAACGATATTTCGATAAAGAAAAGAAAACCAACATCCTCTCCTGGCACTGCTAAGGAGTTCTCTTGGTGTCCTGGAGTCTGTCTAATATCTCATCCAGGAAACTCCACTTGGCTTTGGTGATATACCCAATCTAGGAATTACCAGAGGATCACCCTTTTACCTTCCATGGAGCTCACTGAGTGTCCTTTGCTTTGGCCTGTGCCCCTTAGGTCCCTCCAGCCAGAGCCATCCTTGAGGCAAGTAGAGCAGAAAGCAACACAAGCAGCAGCGCCAGCAGCCCAGTGTACTGAGGCTGGCATCCCCGCTGATCTACTCCACGACCACAGCTGGGGGCTCACACACTGCAGCTTCTGCTCCCTGCAGGCCCTCCTGTCAGTCAGCTTAGGCAGGAGACAGGACTCCTACCAGTAACTTCAGTATCCACATAAAGAGGGTTTTTTCACTGTGTCCCATGTTATCACTTATACACTTTCCGTATTTTATTATATCCTTTGTCTGTTTCATTCTGGATATTGTACTTTGAGCTTAATTACAATTTACTAATTTTCTCAACAGCTGTAACTTCTGCTTTTGAGTGTATTATTTTTGAATGTAGTAGTTTAGTCCAAGAAAATCCACTGTGAATATATTAAAAATCTATATATTAGGGATAAACATGGAGATATAGATAGATCTCATACTAACAATTTTCCCTGCTCTGCTTTCCCCAAGTAGAGTTTTAGATTTCCATGCTATACCACACCTGTCCTTCCTGCAGCCCTTCCTCTATTACATCCTATAGTGGGGTATACGGGTGATGAATACTTAAGGGTTTTGCATATGTGAAAAAGTGTATCTTTTTCCTTTATTTTTTATTTTTTTTATTTTTTAATGCATTTATTTATTTTAATTGGAGGCTAATTACTTTAAAATATTGTAGTAGTTTTTGCCATACATTGGCATGAATCAGCCATGGGTATACATGTGTCCCCACTCTGAATCCCCCTCCCACCTCCCTCCCCATTCCATCACTCAGGATTGTCCCAGTGCACTGGCTTTTATGCCCTGTTTCATGCATCAAACTTGGAGTGGAGCTCTATTTCATATATGGTAATATACATGTTTCAATTCTATCCTCTCAAATCATCCCACCTTCGCCTTCTTCCACAGAGTCCAAAAGTCTGTTCTTTACATCTGAGTATCTTTTGCTGTCCCACTTATAGGGTCATCATTACCATGTTTCTAAATTCCATATGTATGCATTAATATACTGTGTTGGTGTTATTCCTTCTGACTTACTTCACTCTGTAAAATAGGCTCCAGTTTTGTCCACCTCATTAGAACTGCTTCAGATGTGTTCTTTTTAATAGCTGAGTAATATTCCATTGTGTATATATACCACTGCTTTCTTATCCATTTGTCTGCTGATGGACATCTAGGTTGCTTCCATTCCTGGCTATTGTAAACAGTGCTGCAGTGAACATCAGGGTACATGTGTCTCTTTCAATTCTGGTTTCCTCAGTGTGTATGCCCAGCAGTAGGATTTCTGGGTTGTATGGCAGTTCTTTTCCAGTTTTTTTAAAGGAATCTCCATGCTGTTCTCCATAGTAGCTGTACTAGTTTGCATTCCCACCAACAGTGTAAGAGGGTTCCCCTATCTCTGCACCCTCTCCAGCACTTATTGTTTGCAGATTTTTGGATAGCAGCCATTCTGACCAGCACGAGATGGCACCCCATGATGGTTTTGATTTGCATTTCTCTGATAATGAGTATGTTGAGCATCGTTTCATGTATTTGTTGGCCATGTATATGTCTTCTTTCGAGAAATGTCTGTTTAGTTCTTTGGCCCATTTTTTGATTAGGTCGTTTATTTTTCTGGAATTGAGCTGCATGAGCTCCTTGTGTAATTTTGAGATTAACTTTTTCTCAGTTGCTTTGCTCACTATTATTTTCTCCCATTATGAAGGCTGTCGTTTCACCTTGCTTATAGTTTTCTTCATAGTGCAAAAGCTTTTAAGTTTAATTAGGTCCTGTTTGTTTATTTTTGCTTTTATTTCCGTTATTCTGGGAGGTGGGTCACAGAGGATCCTGCTGTGATTTATGTCAGAGATTGTTCTGCCTATGTTTTCCTCTAGGAGTTTTATAGTTTGGAATATAAACTTATATTAACTTAGATCGTTAATCCATTTTTAGTTTATTTTTGTGTATAGTGTTAGAAAGTGTCCTAGTTTCATTCTTTTACAGATGGTTGACCAGTTTTCCACTGGTTAAAGATATTGTCTTTTCTCTGCTGTATATTCTTGCCTCCTTTGTCAAAGATAAGGTGTCCATAGGTGCGTGGATTTATCTCTGGGCTTTCTATTTTGTTCCACTGATCTATATTTCTGTCTTTGTGCCAATACCATACTGTCTTGATGACTGTAGCTTTGTAGTAGAGTCTGAAGTCAGGCAGGTTGATTCCTTCAGTTTCATTCTTCTTTCTCAAGATTGCTTTGGCTATTCAAGGTTTTCAGTATTTCCACACAAATTTTGAAATTATCTGTTCTAGTTCTGTGAAAAATACCATTGGTAGTTTGATAAGAATTGCATTGAATCTATAGATTGCTTTGGGTAGTATACTCATTTTCACTATGTTTCACTCATTTTCTTCTGATCCATGAACGTGGTATATTTCTCCATCTATTTGTGTCATTCATGATTTCTTTCATCAGTGTTTCATAGTCTCCTATATGTAGTTCTTTTATTTCTTTAGGTAGATTTATTCCTAAGTATTTGATTCCTTTCAGCACAATAGTGAATGAAATTGTTTCCTTAATTTCTCTTCCTGTTCTCTCATTGTCACTGTATAGGAATGCTCAGGATTTCTGTGTGTTAATTTTATATCCTGCAACTTTACTATATTCATTGATTAACCCTAGTAATTTTCTGCTGGTGTCTTTAGGGTTTTCTATGTAGAGGATCATGTCATCTGCAAACAGAGAGAGTTTTACTTCTTCTTTTCCAATCTGGATTCTTTTATTTCCTTTTCCTCTCTGATTGCTGTGGCTATAACTTCCAAAACTATGTTGAATAGTAGTGGTGAGAGTGGGGACCCTTGTCTTGTTCCTGACTTTAGGGGAAATGCTTTCAATTTTTCACCATTGAGGATAATGCTTGCTGTGGGTTCCATATATGGCTTTTATTATATTGAGATAAATTCCCTCTATGCCTGCTTTTTGGAGGGTTTTTATCATAAATGGATGTTGAATTTTGTCAAAGGTTTTCCCTGCATCTGTTGAGATAACCATATTGTGTTTATCTTTCAATTTGTTAATGTGGTGTATCACATTGATTGATTTGTGAATACTGAAGAATCCTTGCATCCCTGGTATAAAGCCCACCTGGTCATGATGTATGATCTTTTCAAAATGTTGTTGGATTCTGTTTGCTAGAATTTTGTTAAGGATTTTTGCATCTATGTTCATCAGTGATATTGGCCTGTAGTTTTCCTTTTTTGTGGCATCTTTGCCTGGTTTGGTATTATGGTGATGTGGCCCCTGGAATGAGTTTGGAAGTTTATCTTCCTCTGCACTTTTCTGGAAGAGTTGGAGTGGGATAGGTGTTAGCTCTTATCTAAATTTTTGGTAGCATTCACCTGTGAAACCATCAGGTCCTGGGCTTTTGTTTGTTGGAAGATTTTTTCTTAGTTTTGACTTCTGTGCTTCTGACGGGTTTGTTAAGATTTTCTATTTCTTCCTGGCTCAGTTTTGGAAGGTTATACTTTCCTAAGAATTTGTCCATTTCTTCCAAGTTGTCCATTTTATTGGCATATAGCTGCTGACACTAGTTTCTTATGATCCTTTGTATTTCTGTGCTGTCTGATGTGATTTCTCCATTTTCATCTCTAATTTGGTTGATTCAATTATTCTCCCTTTACCCAGAGAAGTAAAGGGAGATAGTTTGTCAATGTGTTTTTTTTTTTATTATGTTGGTTTTGCCATACAATGACATGAAACCACCCTGGGTTTACATATGCTCCCCCTCCAGAAGCCCCCTCCCTCCTCCCTCCTGATTCCCTCCCCCTGGGACATCTCGGTGCACCAGCCCCGAGCATCAACCCTGGGCTGGCAATTGATTTCACATATGATAATTAACATGTTTCAATGCCATTCTCCCATATCATACCACCCTTGCCCTCTTCCAGAGTCCACGTGTCTGTTCTATACATCTGCGTTCCTTTTGCTGTCTCGCATGCAGGGTTCTCGTTACCATCTTTCTAAATTCCATATATATGCGTTAATATACTGTATTGTTGTTTTTCCTTCTGGCTTACTTCACTCTGGATAATAGGCTCCAGTTCCGTCCACCTGACTAGAACTGCTTCAAATGAATTTTTTTTTAATGCTGAGTAATATTCCATTGTGCATATGTACCACAGCTTTCTTACCCATTCGTCAGTTGATGGGCATCTAGGTTGCTTCCATGTCCTGGCTATTGTAAACAATGCGGCGATGAACATTGGGGTACACGTGTCTCTTTCAATTCTGGTTTCCTCGGTGTGTATGCCCAGCAGTGGGATTGCTGGGTCATATGGCAGGTCTATTTGCAGTTTTTTAAGGAATCGCCACACTGTTTTCCATAGTGGCTGTACTAGTTTGCATTCCCACCAACAGTGTAAGAGGGTTCCCTTTTCTCCACATCCTCTCCAGCATTCATTGCTTGCAGATTTTTGGATGGCAGCCATTCTGACTGGTGTAAAGTGGTACCTCATTGTGGCTTTGATTTGCATTTCTCTGATAATGAGTGATGTTGAGCATCTTTTTGTGTGTTTGTTAGCCATCTATATGTCTTCTTTGGAGAAATGTCTGTTAAGTTCTTTGGCCCACTCTTTGATTGGGTCGTTTATTTTTCTAGAATGGAGCTGCAGGAGTTGTTTGTATATTTTTTGAGATTAATTGTTTGTCCGTTGCTTCATTGGCTATTATTCTCTCCCATTCTGAAGGCTGTCTTTTCACCTTGCTTATAGTTTCCTTTGTTGTGCAGAAGCTTTTAATTTTAATTAGGTCCCATTTGTTTATTCGTGCTTTTATTTCCGATATTCTGGGAGGTGGGTCATAGAGGATCCCGCTTTGGTTTATGTCGGAGAGTGTTTTGCCTATGTTATCCTCTAGGAGTTTTATAGTTTCTGGTCTTATGATTAGATCTTTGATCCATTTTGAGTTTATCTTTGTGTATGGTGTTAGAAAGTGTTCTAGTTTCATTCTTTTACAAGTGGCTGTCCAGTTTTCCCAGCACCACTTGTTAAAGAG
>ML664201.1:175067-212966 GCA_007570785.1 Antilocapra americana
GAGGTGGCATTCCTCTTGTGAAAACTCTCTAAGGGTCAAACTCAACCTTCCACATTAGGAGGGCAGTTTGTCTGTACAAGCTAGATGAAACGGACCTTGAAACTCTCAAAGGAAGTCTGAGGCGCTCCCAACGGCCAAACTGGAAATGGTCCAACAGACAAAATATATAACAGAGTATTGGATGATAACCCAAAGTATCAAGTAATATGTTTGAGTCCATACTGATACAAACAAATGATGAAGTAAATAAATGGGGACTTCCTTGGTGGTCCAGCGGTGAAGAATATCCCCTCCAATGCAGCAGTAATTGGTTCAATCCCTGATCAGGGAACTAAGCTCTCACCTCACCTGGGGCAACTAAAAGCCCTCCTGCTGCAACTAAAGAGAACGTGCTCTGCAAAGAGAAGGCTCACACACTGCAACAAAGACCTAGCCCATTTCAATAAACCTAAACTTAGATAATGTAGGTGAAGAGACAATCATTTGTTACTGAAACATCCCTAATAACAGAGATAGATTATCCCCTCCAGGATGGAGAACATACTGCCCTGCACTCCCTGAGCCTGGCTAGACTTAGTAACATATCTCCAAAGAGAAGAGGAGGGGAGGAGAAGGGGAAAACAGTGCAGGTCTGACAAACACAATGTTAATCGATAGTCAAAGCTGACACACCCAGTGGTAAGGCACACAGCTGTCCCGAGAACCCTGATGTAACGAGACAGGAAGGGTGCTTAACTTCTGTAGCATCTTCCTCAAAACCCAAAGTCTAAACAGCACTCTCTGCTATGCTCAGTTGCTTCAGTCGTGTCCCACTCTTTGTGACCCCTTGGACTGTAGCCCATGAGGCTCCTGTGTCCATGAGATTCTCCAGGCAAGAATACTGGAGTAAGCTGCTGTTTTCTCCTCCACTCTACATTTGTCTGCTCTACAGCAGCAGACAAATTTAGCTTTAAGGTCTTACCATCCCTAGCCAGTCCTCCTGGGATGGCCAAGGCCATGACAGATACATAAGAGAGTTAAAGCTTAGGCAGTCCAGGACCCTCTAAGGAGGAGGTGAACTTCTCCCTCATGCTTTCTTTAAGCCTTGTGCAACAATGGATCTTACCCAAGAACTGGCCTTTCTTTAGGTCCAGAACCTATGATCATGGAAATGTTCTTCTTACCCTCTATATTAATGATTATAATTGTAACAGAGCTTGTCTGGGAACCTGTTACTCAAGACTTTTACCCCTGATTACACAGCAACAGTATATCTCACCCAGAGAAGTTGTACAGAACCATTCACCCTGGCATGATCCGAGCTCTCTGGCTAATCTTGTGCTGAAGTTATCTCAGGATATATGCCTTCTTTCTGAAGGGTCTGTTGGAACTCTTACAACCTTGAGGTATTCTATTTCTCTGTTCTCACCAGCCAGTTGAGAAGTATGTAATACCATGCTTAAACTAGTGAGGGTGGGTACTCTTTCTACCCTCTTCTAATGTCCATGTCAGAAGCTTTCTCTGTCCTGTCACTTTAAATAAAAATCTTTGCTGCACAAAGCTTTGAGTGACTGAGACTGTGCCTTTGGTCCTGGAGTCAAATCTTCTTCGGAGACCACGAACTCATCACCAAACTCCATATGCGTAAGTTATTACCAGGAAAGAACGAGTGACTCCACAGAGCAGAGGACACAGGAGACACATGACAATTAATGCAGTGTGTGTAGGTTGTGGGTTGAATTCTGAAATCCAAGAGCACCTTAATGGACAGCCTGGTTAAATAAAAATAATATATGAGGTTAAGTTAGAAGTAATGCTCCAGAGTTGTTTATCAGTTTTGACAAATATTTTCAACTCTTCCATAAATCTCAAATTATTCCAACGTAAAATTTTATTGAAAAACAACTTGACACAGGAGTTCAACTGGTACTCTATGACAACTTACAGGAGTGGAATTGGGTGGGACATGGGGGCAGGTTCAAGAGGCAAGAGACATATGTATGCCTACCGCTGAATCATCTTGTATGGCAAAAGCCAACATAATATTATAAAGCAACTATCCTCCAATTAAAAATACATTTAAAAAAACAACTTGCATTAGGAAAGGGCTACATGTGCTATATTCCATTGACTCTGACCACGTCTTTGCCCTGAAGTCACCAAATGTCCCCACCATCCGGGGACATCTCAGAGGATCCTGTGGCACCCTTGGAAGGGCACTGGACTGGATCCCTAGCAGCCACCTGTAACTCAGCACCAAGCCCTGACTCCTCTCCTCACAGGGCAACAGAGGGCATTGGGGGCAGTGTCTTCTGAAGGACAAAAGGCATGGGATACACGAACAGGGGTCTCACCACACAAAAGTCCTGCCCCCAAAGACAAAGAGCAAGCATGTGCAGCCTGGGCCACTTTCCTGCCCAGGAACCTCTGAGACACATCTGCAGCCACCTGAGCCCTTGTGGCATGACCTTCAGGCAGTGGCACCCAGGTAACAAGAGTCATGGTAAGGAAGGGCTCCACAGAGGTCAGCGGACACTCCAGCTCAGTACTTGGTGCCTCTTTGCCAAGAGCAGTTACCGGATGTGAATCCTATTTGGCACAGGGCTCTAACTGTGGTCACATTTTGTGTTTCAACTTCAGATCAGGTCTTCGGTAAACCTGAAGGTGACTCAGAGCAAGAACAGCCAGGAGCCTCCAGTCAAAAGCTACTTGATTCTGATCAAACATTTTAAACCTTTACCTTATTTATTTAATCCCAGGCAATATTCATAAGCACATCTATAGTAAACAGAACTAAAAATATTCTTGTTTATTGACTCCAGAGAAATGGAATATTCCTGCCATTATTCTAACAAACACTGTGCAACATCTACCCAATGCTGGGCCCTCTCCTGTCCTGGGATGCAGCAGCAGACAGCACAGCTCTTGCTCTCCTGCAGCTCTTCATCGCCTAACAGGGAGTGAAAGACAGTGACCCCAGGGGAAGAGGCACTCTGGGTGAAGATGAAGCAAGGAAAGAAGACAGAGAGCCTTGGGGGAGGATGGAGGGAGCTTGCTTTGATAGGAGGGCTCAATAGTCCGGGGAAATCTGTGCCCTGTGATACCTGAAGACACCTGGGGATGAGGGGATGAATCGTGCAGCCACTGGAGGAAGAGCCTTCCAGGTGAGGAGGGCTCCATGTGCAGAGGCCCTGCTGCAGGAGCACACTTGGTCAGGTCAAGAAGCAGACAGGAGGCATTGAGGGAGGAGAGAGAGGCAGGAGCAGTGCGGGGCTGGCTGTGCAACTGGCCCAGGGATTGTGGCCTAGAAGGGGTTTGGCTTTTCCTCAAGTAGAAAAGGAAAGGAAATAGTGGAAACAGTACAGAGACACTCAAGAGTAGAAAGAGCCGTGTTCGTGGATCGGACAATCAATATAATGGAAATTAGCATACTACCCAAAGCAATCTATAGATTCAATGCAATCTCCATCAAGCTACCAAAGGTATTTCTCAGAGAACTACAACAAATAATTTCACAATTTGTATGGAAATAGTGAAAACCTCGAATAGCCAAAGCTATCTTGAGAAAGAAGAATGGAACTGGAGGAACCAACCTACCTGACTCCAGGCTCTACTACAAAGCCACAGTCATCAAGACAGTACGGTACTGGCACAAAGACAGAAATATAGATCAGTGGAACAAAATAGAAATCCCAGAGATAAATCCACACACCTATGGACACCTTATCTTTGACAAAGGAGGCAAGAATATACAATGGAGAAAAGACAATCTCTTTAACAAGTGGTGCTGGGAAAACTGGTCAACCACCTGTAAAAGAATGAAACTGGGATACTTTCTAACACCATACACAAAAATAAACTCAAAATTGATTAAAGATCTAAATGTAAGACCAGAAACTATAAAACTTCTAGAGAAAAACATAGACAAAACACTCTCCAACATAAATCACAGCAGGATCCACTATGACCCACCTCCCAGAATATTGGAAATAAAACCAAAAATTAAAAAATGGCACCTAATTCAAATTAAAAAGCTTCTGCACAACAAAGGAAACTATAAGCAAGGTGAAAAGACAGCCTTCGGAATGGGAGAAAAATCATAGCAAAACAAGCAACTGACAAAGAATTAATCTCAAAAATATTCAAGTCACTCCTGTAGCTCAATTTCAGAAAAATAAATGACCAAATCAAAAAATGAACCAAAGAACTAAGCAGACATTTCTCCAAAGACGACATATAGATGGCTAACAAACACACAAAAAGATGCTCAACATCACTTATTATCAGAGAAATGCAAATCAAAACCACAATGAGGTACCATCTCACTCCTGTCAGAATGGCTGCTATCCAAATGTCTACAAGCAATAAATGCTGGAGAGGATGTGGAGAAAAGGGAACCCTCTTACACTGTTGGTGGGAATGCAAACTAGTACAGCCACTGTGGAAAACAGTGTGGAGATTCCTTAAAAAACTGCAAATAGACCTGCCATATGACCCAGCAATCCCACTGCTGGGCATACATACTGAGGAAACCAGAATTGAAAGAGACACGTGTACCCCAATGTTCATTGCCACATTGTTTACAATAGCCAGGACATGGAAGCAACCTAGATGTTCATCGACAGACGAATGGATAAGAAAGCTGTGGTACATATACACAATGGAATATTACTCAGCATTAAAAAAAAATTCATTTGAAGCAGCTCTACTCAGGTGGATGGAACTGGAGCCTATTATCCAGAGTGAAGTAAGCCAGAAGGAAAAACAACAATACAGTATACTAACGCATATATATGGAATTTAGAAAGATGGTAACGAGAACCCTGCATGCGAGACAGCAAAAGGAACGCAGATGTATAGAACAGACTCGTGGACTCTGTGGAAGAGGGCAAGGGTGGGATGATATGGGAGAATGGCATTGAAACATGTTAATTATCATATGTGAAATCAATCACCAGCCCAGGATTGATGCTCGGGGCTGGTGTGCCGAGATGTCCCAGGGGGAGGGAATCGGGAGGGAGGAGGAGGGGGGTTCTGGAGGGGGAGCATACGTAAACCCATGGCGGTTTCATGTCATTGTATGGAAAACCAACACAATAAAGTAAAGAAAATTAAAAAAAAAAAAAAAGAACATCAGCCTACTTCTCTCTTTCCATTAAGCACCACTAACCTGAAGGAACTCTCCCCAAGGGTGTGCACAGGTAATGACCCTTCCTGCTCCACAACATCCCTTCTACAAAGAATGAAAGCCTAAGGCAGTCTGTACAAGACTCCTGGGCACTGATCAGACAGCTGCCCTCTGAATCTGACCCTAGAAGTGGCTTGGACAGGACTGGGAAAGATGCAGTGAGACAGCATCAGGCAAGGATTAAAGGGCCATTTGGTCCCTCCTTCCTACCCTCACTCGTCTCGAATATCAGCTCTCTGGTCACCATCAAGGCCAGCACTAGCAGTGCTCCCTTCATCGTGGTGGCGGCTGGAGTGCTCTGCTCAGGGCAGCGTATCTGTCACTTTATAAACCACTAGCTCCCCAAGCTCAACCCACATCCCTCCCAAGAGGACCGAAGGCCTATGGCCAGGCACCTGGCACAGGTGGCTCCCTTGGACCTTGGGGTGTTTACTGTGCAAAGCCTTTCCTACTCTGAGAGCAGAGCTCCTGGAGAAAATGTGCAAGTATCCTTGCCAAAGATCAAATGGAGTTGACATTTCTAAGCAATTCCACTTGGAGCCAAGTGCCCTGTTGTCCCAGCCCCAACAATCACATGTTTCCCTGGTAACCTTCCCCCAACCTATCTTGGCTCTGAGGTCAGCACTCTCCCAGACTGAGCAGATGGAATCACAGGAGGGATAAGGATAGGTCTACACAACTACCAGGTAGAAAAAAGGTCATCTAGTATCCTTCCTTTTTCCCCAAGTTTAAGTCTTGGAGATAAGAATGCAGTTCTGGGCTTTCCTGTAGCCCCCAAATATCTTAACATCTGCAGTCTCCAGACTGGACCCCGGGCACTAGTGGACATCAGCGTTGGACTCCAAATCATTCTGACCTGGGAACTCTCAGGACTTGAGGCCATGTGGATTTTCTCAGGTGCTGCTAATTCTGTAACATCGGATCACACCACCAGCTTTTCTCAAACCCTTAAGGGAGCAAGTTCCTGGTATATTCTTGATGCCCAGCGGTTCCAGTCTTGGCATTTTTCTTGGTTGTCCCACCCTCCTCCATAAGTGAACCTAGTCTCAAGAAGTGCTTGGACTGTAATTTATCCAGAAATGAGAGAGAAGCTGTGAGGTTGTGGTGTTTGTCTCCTGTGTCAGAGACTCTGAAGTCCACAGCTCTAGAGGACACTGAGGACACAGGGTCTAAGGCCCAGAGGGCTATGTCCACCAGAGGTGCCACTCCGTTTGTGAAACTCTCAAGAGCCAAAGTCAACCTTCCACACTAGGAAAACAGTTTGTTGGCACAAGCAAGATAAGATGAACCTTGAAAATTCTAGGAGGAAGTTTAAGAAAGCTCCCAATTGCCAAATTGGAAACAGTTTGAAGGCAAAATAAATAACAGAGAATTAGATAATAACCCTAAGTATAAAGTAATATGTATGAGTCCATACTCGTATAAATAAATGATGAAATAAACTAATGTGGGAAAAGAAACAACTATTCCTTGAAGAAACATCCTGAATAACACAGATAGATCATCCCTGCAAGGAGGGGGAAATTAATGCCATGATCACCTGATTGTGGGCTAGCCTTAGTAACTCATTTCCAAAGAAAAGAGGAGGGGAAGGAGAAAACAGTGCAGAAACTGGACAAACACAACATAATCAACTAATCAAGGTTGATATTCTCAGTGGTAAGACCCTCTGCTGTCACGTGTACCCTGAGGTAATGGGACGGGAAGGGTGAGTCACCTCTGTGGTGTTTTCCTCAAGCCCACTCTACATATGAGAACAACAGCAGCCATATTCAGCTTGAAGGGCCTTCTACCATCCCCGGCCAGTGCTCCTCAGGACTGCCAAGGCCATAACAGACCAGGAGAGAATGAGTAACTCCACAGAGCAGAGGACACTCGGGACACATGACAGTGAATGCAGAGTGCATAGGTTGTGGATTAGGTCCTGGAACCCAAAGTGACATTAATGGACAACCTGGTTAAAGCCAAATATAGTGTGAGGTCTAGTTATTAGTAATCATCTAATGTTGTTTCTCAATTTTGAGAAATATCTGTAACTTATCATAAATCAAAAATTATCCCAAATTAAAATTTTATTTTATAAACAGCTTGCATAAGAAAAGGGCTACATGTGCTGCATTCCTCCATTGAACCTAACCAGCTCTTCACCCTGACATCACTAAATGTCCTCACAGTCCAGGGATGTCTCAGAGGATTCTGTGGTACCCTCAGAAGGACACTGGGCTGGATACATAGCAGCCGCCTGTGTTACTCAGCACTCCAGGCCCTGGCTTCCTTTCCTCAAAGTGCTGCAGAGGGCACTGGGGACAGCATCTTCTGAAGGACAGGAGGCATGGGCAGGGGTCCCCACCACAAGGAAGTCCTGCCCCCACAGACAAAGAGCCAGCATGTGCAGCCTGGGCCTTGTGGTGTTCACTTCCTGCCCAGGAACCTCTGAGACACACCTGCAGCCCCCTGAGCCCCTCGTGGGGTGACCTTCAGAGTGGTGGCCCCCAGGCAGCAGGAGCCATGGTGAGGAGGGGCTCCACAGAGGTCAGCCGGAACCGCAGCTCAGCACTTGGTGCCTCTTTGCCAAGAGCAGTTACCGGATGTGAATCCTATTTGGCAAAGGGTTCTGACTGTGGTCATGCCTTGTGTCTCAACTCAGTTCTGGCCCTCAGCAAACCTTATTTCACCACAGGTGACCCAGAGAAAGTTCAGTCAGATGCCTCCAGTGAAAAACTACCTGATTCTGCTAACCAGAAAGTCCTAGAGAGATGGAAGCAAGCTTTGGGTGCCAAGACAGAAATAACAGGACGGAGCCAAGCCTCAAAGGAAAGGCCCTAGATCTAGCAATAGCAGAAGTAATTAATGCAATGAAGAGCTCATGGATAAATGCACTGCTTTACTGTTACCATCATAACCAGGAAGTTTCTTCACAATTTCTTCTTACGAAATAATGTATAACACTGACTACTATTCCAAAAGCATAATATATTTGTAATCATCCTTAAGCTGGCCATGCTCATGGAATCAGAACACAGGATACCCAGCTGGGGTTTCAAACACAGGCTTCTGAAGGAGTCCACATGGAATGGGAAAATGTTCTTCTCCATGCCCCAAGGGAGTAACCCCAGAAAGCTACAGGACTCAGATCTTGAGGAGCACTCAAAAGACAAAAGAGTTGACAGAAACACAGCTTACACTCTAAAAGAAAGCACAGAAAACACACACATGGATTTATCATGCCCATTCCCACATTACTGAGGTAACTGCAAACTCACTACTTTGGACAGACAAATATGCCCCACTTGTAAAGCCTGCAAAACTGCACAAAGCCCGCTGTATCTGGGCAGCTGGGGCACAGAAACTAGCATGGTCAACACAGTACAGCCAGGTGAAGAGGCTGTACATAGCAGGACAAGCCCAGATAGCAGGACATCACCACTGCCTCCACCACAAAGGCAGCTCTGAGCAGATACACAGGACTGGCCCAGATTCAGGAACATCTTCCACACTCAATCCATGAGGAAACAGCCCATCCTACATTCTTTCAGGAGAGGCGCAGAAGGAATAATAATAAATCAGAGAGATATCAAAATGATTTTGGTCTAGCTGTTCAAGGGAAAATATTAGAGCAGAGCCCTAAAAGATTTCTGAGGAAGCCCAGAACTAAGAGCAACCCCGATGAGACCTCCCTGGTGGTCCAGTGGTGAAGAATCCATCTTCCAATGCAAGAGACACTGGTTGGATCTCTAGTAGGGAAATTAAGATGCCACATGTCATAATATAACTAAAACTCATGTGCCACAACTAAAGAGAAGAGTGAGCACTGCAACAAAAGATCCCACATGCTGCCACTACAAAGATCCTGTGTGCCACAACTAAGCCCCAGCGGAGCTGAGCGTAAATAAATAAATAGATTTAAAGAAGAGGGAGATGGTGACAGTGCTTGCTTCAGCAGCACATATACTAAAACTGCAACAACAAAGAGAGGATAGCATGGCCCCTGCACAAGAATGACATCCAAATTTATGAAGCATTCAATATTTTCTCATGTGTATAATAGACAACTAGCAAGAAGCTGCTATATAGCACAGAGAGCCCAGCCTAGCTCTCTGTGACAGTCTAGAGGGTTGGAGTTCAGGAGAGGTTCAAGAGGGAGATGATACATGTGTGTGTGTGTGTGTGTGTGTGTGTGTGTATATATATATATATATATACATAAAATTATGACTGATTCACATTGATGTACAGCAGAGAACACTGCAACACTGTAAATCAATTCTCTTCCAATAAAAGAAAACAAAACTGAATTTTAAAAAAAGAAGAGATACAGAGATCCTGCCAATGGCCAGGGAGGACAAGTCAAGGCAGGATTTAGACTGATCATCAAATCCAGGGAGGCTTTGCACAATGGTATGATATGGTACACAGCTGTGTGGTTGCAATACAGGCTTACAAAACATTCTATTCCTGAACTGTCTGATTGCTTTGAAGTGGAAAATAAAATGTGAAAAATAAATTCTCCTCTCCCTCGCAATATGCCATGAAAAAGATAGTAATGGAATTTAAAACTATGACCCCATATGGACAACGGGAATAATATGGGGTTATTACCAGATGATGAAATAGAACACATTTTCCAAGAAGAGAAAGCACAGAAAGACATAGTTACTATGGACAGAGAAAGCCATATCTAACAAATAAAGCAGAGCCCATTTTTCCTACATAATTCCAAAGAGCTCTGGGCTACAGAAGGTCTTCCCTTGTGGTTCAGAGGGTAAAGCATCTGCCTGCAATGTGGGAGACCTGGGTTCGATCCCTGGGTCAGGAAGATCCCCTGGAGAAGGAAATGGCAACCCACTCTAGTACTCTTCCCTGGAAAATCCCATGGAAGGAGAAGCCTGGCTGGCTACAGTCCATAGGGTCACAAAGAATCAGACACAACTAAGCGACTTCACTTAAATTTACTTACTTACTGGGCTACAGAGACACTGGGCACTGCAGTGGGTAAGTGTAAGTATGCCTGCAGATCTGAAAAGAGGTAACTGATGTGAAATTTCTACGTGAAATCACTGAAATCTCTAACCCTCTGCCCCACCTCTTTCATTTACAGAACACCTGCGTTCAGGTAAACATCCTCCAAGAAGGAAGCTGGAGAGCCAGCATGATGTAATGTTTAAGATCAGGGACCCTAGAGCTACACTTCATGGTTCCAAATTGTTTGCATTCAAAACATAAGCATTTCCAATGGCATCACTATCTCTAAAGCAAATTTAGAATTCCATCCCTAGGAAGGTATCAATCCAAATATGTAAGAACCAATTAATTGTCCTTCCTTGCATCTTCTCTCATGTACATATAAGAGGATGTACCTCACTAACATGAAAGAACAGACCAAGAAAAGAGAAGGCATCTGAATTCCCAAGATGAACTGAAGGGAAATTCCAGGACAACCACTACACTGGGTTTAGAAAGTCATCAGTCCAGACTGACGTCCAGAAGGAGGGGCATCTCCAGGTGATATTGCTCTAGAGAGGGAAAAGGTAGACCAGTAGATTGTTTTAGTGTCTGATCAAGGGAAGGAGAGTTTTATTTTTTCTTAAAGGATTCAGATATATGCAGATAATAAGAAAGTATGAGCAAGGCTAATATAACAATGTATAAAAATATATTTTTTGTTTCAAAAAGTTAGTTTATTCTAAGAATGGAAGAATGCAAACATAGCTTAGCATTACAAATACACACACTTCACTGCATAAATACAACCAAGGAGGACTCTGAGCTGTCTTCCCAGAACAGACACCATGTCCTCTACATGCCTCTTGTCTGTAGAAAAACTTTCATCTCCTAGGCCTTTGACGAAATCCAGAGTACATTTAATCAGAGATGTGAGAAAATACAGACAGAGAGAAAAACAGTCAAGTAAGACAATATAATAATAGTTTTCCATAAAACAAAGTCAAGGACCTTTACTTACTCTTCAAGAAATACAGAGAATTTCTGAGCTATGTCCTTCAAACTGTTTTGCAGATACCAAATCCCCCATCAGGTGGAAGAGGTTAACTGCATGTTTCCCATAAGCATGTAGACTCTAGACCTTTGGAACCAGTAAGTTGATAATACTGCCTCTTGATTACCTCAGCACCAACCAGTCACAAGAATGTCCAGCAGCTGATCACACATCCCACAAACTCCCCTCCCTCACTCTGTCTTTAAAAAATCTTTCTCTGAAACTCTGAAATGGAGTTCAGGCCTCTGAATGCTACCTGGACTCTTTGCTTGTGCCCTTCGATAAACACTGTACTTTTCATCACCACAACCCAGTGTCAATAGATTAGCTTTATAGTGCATGGGCAAGCAGACTCAGGCCAAGTTCAGTAACATACAGAAACTAAAGAAGAACAGTTGAATGATAACTGGTGAAGAAAAAAAGATTTAATACTAAGCAATTACTTGTGATTTTAAAAAATACTTAACAAATCTGAATAAAAGAGGTCTTCATAAGCAAGATAAAGTACATATATTAAAAAAACACAATATTTGATGCTTTAATGCTACTAGCAGTCCATTTAAAATAAGAAACAAGGTAATAATGCTTCAATCACTGCTTCTTCTAAACACTGTTGTATTATATTTACTAATCAATTCAGTAAGAAAAGAAAGTCTGATACCAGTGAAGTAGGAAACTGATTAAGAATCAAGAATATCAAATTTCCCTAGGAGTGCAGGGAGTAGTTTGGGAGTTTGCCTGCCACTGCAGGGGACACAGATGCGATCCCTGGTATGGGAAGATTCCACAAGCCTCAGACAACTAAGCTCATGAGCCACAAGTACTGATCCTGAACTCCAGAGCCCACATGCCACAACTACTGAGCTCGTTCACTGCACGTGTAAAACACACACCAGAGAGCCTGTGCTCCACAACAAGAGAACCAACCGCAACGGAGGGTTTGTGTAAAGACACAGACAGTACTCGCTGCTCACCACAGAAAGAGAAAGTGATGAAGACATCATGCAGGGCAAAAAAAAAAAAAAGAATATCAACAACCATCAAAACAAGGGTCTTTAAAAAATATCAAAAAACTTGATAAACCTTGCATGCATGCTAAGTCACTTCAGTCATGTCTGACTTTTGTGACCCTATAGATTGTAGCCCGCCAGGCTCCTCTGTCCACTGGATTCTCCAGGCAACAATACTGCAGTGGGCTGCCATGCCCTCCTCCAGAGGATCTTTCTGACCAAGGGATTGAACTCACATCTCTTACATGTCCTGCCCTGGCAGGCAGGTTCTTTACCACTAGTGCCATCTGGAAAGCCCACATATCAAAAGAAAAATAAAAGAAATACAATACAAATTATCATAATAAATAAAAGAAGGGATGTCTTCATAGAGTTCACATACTTGAAAATAAGAACATACTATAAACAAATCATGGCTCAGATGAAATGGACAACTTTCTTAAAGACAATTTCAAAAAGTGACTCAATGCAAAAGAGAAAAGATAAACTTTAATTAAACCATCATACATAAAAGTTCTGGGCCAAAGAGTTATACTAGTGAATGTTATAAAATACTTAAAGAAGAAGTAATAACAATCCTATATAGATACTGTAAGAAAATGAAGGACAAGCAAACCTTCCCAACTCATCTCTTGAGGTCAATATTATCCTCATCACAGTTTCAGGAAAAAATATTACAAGAAAACTATAGAATTATACCCTTCATAAACATACAACCACAAAAATTAACGACATTAGCAAATCAAATCCAGCAACACATGAAAATAGTACATAAAGACAAGGTGGTATTTACTCAGAGAATACAGGATTTGTTTAACAATGCAAAGTCAATCAAGGTAATCCACCATATTAACAGAATAATGGAGAAGAATCATATAATTACCTCATATGAAGCAGAAAAGATATTTTAAAAATTAAAACATTCATAATAAAACATATGCATAACAAAAGAACTATATATAGAAAATTATAAGACAATGATGAAAGATATCAAAGATGACATAAACAGATGGAGAGATAGTCCATGCTCCTGAGTAGGAAGAATCAATATTGTGAAAATGACTATACTACCAAAAGCAATCTACAGATTAAATGTGATCTCTATCAAATTATCAATGGCATTTTTCACAGAACAAGAACAAAAAACTTCACAATTCATATGGAAATACAAAAGACACCATATAGCCAAAGCAGTCTTGAGAAAGAAGAATGGAGCTGAAGGAATCAACCTTCCTGACTTCAGACTACACTACAAAGCTACACTCATCAAGACAGTATGGTGCTGACACAAAAACAGAAATATAGACCAATAGAACAAGATAGAGAGCCCAGAGATAAACCCACACACCTACAGCTACCTTATTTTTGACAAAGGAGGCAAAGATACACAATGGGGCAAAGATAGCCTCTTCAATAAGTGGTGCTGGGAAAACTGGGCAGTTATGTGCAAAAGAATGAAATTAGAACACTTCCTAATGCCATACACAAAGATAAACTCAAAATGGATTAAAGAACTAAATGTAAAACCAGGAATTATAAAATTCTTAGAGGAAAACATAGGCAGAACTCTCAAGACATAAATCAAAGTAAGATCTTCTATGACCCACCACCCAGAGTAATGGAAATAAAAAAATAAATCAGTAGGACCTAATTAAATTTAGAAGTTTTGCACAGCAAAGGAAACTACAAACAAAGTGAAAATAAATCAGTGGGACCTAATTAAACTTAGAAGTTTTGCATAGCAAAGGAAACTACAAACAAGGTGAAAAGACAACCCTCAGAATGGGAGAAAATAATAGCAAAAGAAACAATTGACAAAACATTAATTCCCAAAATATAAAACCAGCTCATACAACTCTATATTAGAAAAACAAACAACCCAGTCAAAAAGGGGGGAAAAGACCTAAACAGACATTTCTCCAAAGAAGACATACAGATGGCGAACAAACACATGAAAAAATGCTCAACATCACTCATTACCAGAGAAATGCAAATCAAAACTACAATGAGATACCACCTCACACCAGTCAGAATGGCCATCATCAAAAAATCTATAAACAGTAAATGCTGGAGAGGGTGTGAAGAAAAGGGAAACCTCTTGCATTGCTGGTGGGAATACAAATTGATACAACCACTATGGAAGATGGTATGGAGATTCCTTAAAAAACTAGGAATAAAACCACCATATGACCCAGAAATCACACTACCAGGCACATACCCTAAGGAAACCAAAACTGAAAAAGACACATCTACTCCAATGTTCATTGTAGCACTATTAACAATAGCTAGAACATGAAAGCAACCTAGATGTCCATCGAGAGATGAATGGATAAAGAAGCTGTGGTACAAATATACAATGGAATACTACTCAGCCATAAAAAGTAATGCATTAAAGTCAGTTCTAATGAGATGGATGAACCTACAGCCTATTATACAGAGTGAAGTAAGTCAGAAAGAGAAATATAAATATTGTACTCTGATGCATATACATGGAATAGAGAAACATGGAATTTATTTTCAGGGAAGCAAAGGAGAAAGAGACATAGAAAACAGACCTAAGGACACAGGAGGAGGGGAGGAGGGAGAGGGTGAGATGTATGGAGAGAGTAAATGGAAAATTATAATACCACACATAAAACAGATAGCCAATGGGAATTTGCTGAATGACTCAGGGAACTCAAAAAGGGGCTCTATGGCAACCTAGAAGGGTGGGATAAGAAGAGAGATGAAAGGGAGGTTCAGGAGGGAGGGGAAACGGGTGTACCTAAGGCTGAGTCTTACTGATGTATGACAGAAAACCACAAAATTATATAAAGCAAATATCCTTCAATAAAACAAAGAAAAAATAACATATCCATAAAATAAGATGAAAAGGCACCTTCTTTAACGTTATGAGTTGGACCTACAAAACCACCTATAACTGATGTAATAATTATGAAAGAGTGAATCATTTCCTCTTAAAATCGAGAAGGCAAAGATGGCCACCTTCATGATTTTTCTGGAACATTTTACTGGCAGTTCTGACTAGTGAAGCAAAAGAATAAAAAATACAAACTAAAAAGGAGAAGGTAAAATTATATGTAACAAAAAAATTGAAAAAAATTCAACATCCATTAACTCTTTCCATACAACATATAGAAGAAAACTTCCTGAATCTAATAAAAGCATCAAAAACAACACAGCTACAGCTAACATTGTATTTAATAAACAAAGACTGAAATTTTCCCCTTAAGATTAAGGAGGAGGCAAAGAGGCTTGTTTCTACTTCGATTTAACATTTGACTGGAAGCTCTCACAACTACAATAAAGGAAAAAAAAATGAAAGCAAAGTACAATTGGAAGGGAAGAAATCAACTCTCTTCGTAGAAAACATTAATACGCAGAGTATATTATAATATACAGAGAAATTTTCAAAGAACCTACAAAAACACCATTATGCATAGAAGTGAGCTGAAGATATTTGTAAAATACAAGTCAACATAAACATAAAAATGTATTTTACATATAAGCAACAAACAATTGGAAATTGAAGTAAAATATCATTCATGATAGCACCAGAAACATAAAATACTGTGATATGAATTAATAAAATATGTGCAGGATCTACACAATGGAAACTACAAAAGATTAATTTCTGAGATAAATAAAGTAATAAATAATAAGAGATATACACTGTGATTTTATATTGAAGGACTTAATACTGTTAAGATTTCAATTCTATTGATCTTCAGTTTCAATGCCATCCTGATTCATATGCCAGCAGGAAGTTTGCAGAAAGTGACAAACTGATTCTAAAATGTATATAGAGAGTAATGTCAGCAAGATGGTTTAGTAGGAGATCCCACTCTCTCTCCCTCCAGGGAAAACAATTGGACAGACAGATGTGAATGAAAGAGCTCTGATAGACTTCATGAGTTCACTTAAGAAGCTGCAGCAACACAGTCAGTTCAGTTCAGTTGCTCAGTCATGTCTGACTCTTTGTGACCCCATGGACTTCAGCATGCCAAGCCTCCCTGTCTATTGTCAACTCCCAGAGTTTACTCAAACTCATGTCAGTGATATCATCCAACCATCTCATCCTCTGTCCTCCTGTTCTCCTCCCATCTTCAATCTGTCCCAACAGCAGGGTCTTTTCAAATAAGTCAGTTTTTCGCATCAGGTGGCCAAAGTATTGGAGTTTCAGCTTCAGCATCAGTCCTTCCAATGAATATTCAGGACTGATTTCCTTTAGGATTCACTGGTTGGATCTCTGCAGTCCAAGGGACTCTCAAGAGTCTTCTCCAACACCGCAGTTCAAAAGCATCAATTCTTCAGTGCTCAGTTTTCATTATGGTCCAACTCTCATATCCATACATGACTAGTGGAAAAACCACAGCTTTGACTAGACAGACCTTTGTTGGCAAAGTAATGTCTCTGCTTTTTAATATGCTATCTAGGTTGGTCATAACTTTTCTTCTAAGGAGCAAGTGTCTTTTAATTTCATTGGCTGCACTCACCATCTGCAGTGATTTTGGAGCCCAAGAAAATAAAGTTTGTCATTGTTTCCCCATCTATTTGCCATGAAGTGATGGGACCGGATGCCATGATCTTAGTTTTCTGAATGTTGAGTTTTAAGCCAACTTTTTCACTCTCCTCTTTCACTTTCATCAAGAGGCTCTTTAGTTCTTCACTTTCTGCCATAAGGGCAATGTCATCTGTATATCTGAGGTTACTGGTATTTCTCCTGGCAATCATGATTCCAGCTTGTGCTTCATCCAGCCCAGTGATTCTCATGATGTACTCTGCATACACGTTAAATAAGCAGGGTGACAATATACAGCCTTGACATACTCTTTTCCTGATTTGGAACCAGTCTGTTGTTCCATGTCCAGTTCTAACTGTTGCTTCATGATCCGCATACAGATTTCTCAAGAGGCAGATCAGGTGGTCTGGTATTCCCATCTCTTGAAGAATTTTCCACAGTTTGTTGTGGTCCACACAGTCAAAGGCTTTGGCATAGTCAACAAAGCAGAAGTAGATGTTTTTCTGGAACTCTTGCTTTTTCGGTGATCCAACGGATGTTGGCAATTTGATCTCTGGTTCCTCTGCCTTGTCTAAATCCAGCTTAAATATCTGGAAGTTTGTGGTTCATGTATTGTTGAAGTCTGGCTTGGAGAATTTTGAGCATTACTTTACTAGTGTGTGAGATGAGTGCACTGGGCTGTAGTTTGAGCATTGCCTTTCTTTGGGATTGGAATGAAAACTGACCTTTTCCAGTCCTGTGGCCACTCCTGAGGTTTCCAAATTTGCTGGTATATTGAGTGCAGCACTTTCACAGCATCATCTTTCAGGATTTGAAATATCTCAACTGGAATTCCATCACTTCCACTAGCTTTGTTCGTACCGATTCTTCCAAAGGCCCACTTGACTTCGCATTCCAGGATGTCTGGTTCTAGGTTGGTGATCACACAATTGTGATTATCTGGGTTGTGAAGATCTTTTTTGTAAAGTTCTTCTGTGTATTCTTGCCACCTCTTCTTAATATCTTCTGCTTCAGTTAGGTCCCTACCATTTCTGTCCTTTATTGTGCCCAGCTTTGCATGAAATGTTCCCTTGGTATCTCTAATTTTCTTGAAGAGATCTCTAGTCTTTCCCATTCTATTGTTTTCTTCTATTTCTTTGTATTGATCACTGAGGGAGGCTTTCTCATTTCTCCTTGCTATTCTTTGGAACTCTGCCTTCAAATTGGTATATCTTTCCTTTTCTCCTTTGCCTTTTGCTTCTCTTCTTTTATCACGTTTGTAAGACCTCCTCAGACAACCTTTTTGCCTTTTTGCATTTCTTTTCCTTGGGTATGGTCCTGATCACTGCCTCCTGTACAATGTCTCAAACCTGTGTCCATAGTTCTTCAGGAAGAACTATCAGATCTAATCCCTTGAATCTATTTGTCACTTCCACTGCATGGTCATAAGGGATTTGATTTAGGTCATGCCTGCATGGTCTAGTGACCAGTGCATTCTCTTGGCAAAACTCTGTTAGCCTTTGCCCTGCTTCATTTTGTACTCCAAGGCCAAACTTGCCTGTTACTCCACATATCTCTTGACTTCCTACTTTTGCATTCCAGTCCCCTATGATGAAAAGGACATCTTTTTTGCTGTTAGTCCTAGAATGTCTTGCAGGTCATCAGAGTACCATTCACCTTCAGCTTCTCTGGCATTAGTGATTGGGGTGTAGACTTGGATTACTGTGATATTGAATGATTTGACTTGGAAATGAACAGAGAAAACAGTATCATGCTGACATGCAGATATATAGACCACTGGAACAGAATAGAGAGCCCAGAAAGCCTGTGAGTGCACACACACACACACATATAGTCAACTCATCTTGGACAAGATTTCCAGGAATACACAATGGGGAAAGATGATCTCTTCCATAAATGGTATTGAAAACCATCTGGATATACAGATGAAAAACAATGAAATTTGACTTTAATCTTATATGACAAACACAAAACAACTCAAAGTAGATTAAAGACTGAAACATAATACCTATAACTAAAATTACTAGAAAGAAACATGGGGGAAAACATTATGAAATGGGTTTTGGCAATGATTTCTTGGATGTTACACCCAAGCACAAGCAACAAAAGTAGACAAGTTGGACTACATAAAAGTGAAAAGCTTCTGCATAGCACAGGAAATTATCAACAGAGTGAAAAGACCATATGTAAAATGAGAAAATATTCTCAAACTACATATCTGATCACAAGTTAATATCTAAAATATATGAGGATTTCCTACAGCCCTATGTAAAAAACAAATATCCCAAATAAAAACAAGCAAAGGACCTAAACAGAGAATTCTCCAAAGATGATATAAAAATAGGCTAATAGGTATATAAAAGGCGCTTAATATCAATCACTGTCATGGAAATCCAAAGGAAAAACCATAGAGAGAAATCACCTCATACCTGGTATGAGAGCCATTTTAAAAAAATACAAGTACTGGCATGGGTACTTGTGGGCATGGGTACATGAGATGCATGAGGACAAGATGGTTAGACAGCATCACCAATTCAACAGACATGAACTTGGGCACATTCTGGGAGACAGAGAGGGACAGGAAGGCCCAGTGTGCTGCAGTCCACGGGCTCACAAAGAGTCGAACACGACTTAGCGACTGAACAACAACAACTAGCATGGGTATTGAGAAGCTGAAAATGTATGCCAGCACAGTCATTATGGATAATAGTATGGAAGATCCTCAAAAATTGAAAAATACCATTGGCATATGATCCAGCAACCTGAAAATCAGGATCTCAAAGAGATATTTTTACTCTCATGTTACTGTGACATTATTCACATGAGCCAAGACATGGGATTAGCCAGATATCCATCAACAGATATATAGATAAAGAAAATGTGCTATGCACACACACACATACATACACAGTGGAATATTATTCAGTCTTTAAAAAGAAGGAAATCTTACTACATGCAATAACATGGATGAATCTTTAAGGACATTATTCCAAGTGAAATGTGTCAGTCATAGAAAGACAAATTCTGCTTGATCCCATTACATGAAGTAGTATCTAAAGTAGTTAAGCCTGGGGATTCACTCCCAGTCCAGTGGTTAGGACTCCACGCTCTCATTGCAGAGGATCTGGGCTCAATTCCTGGTGGAGAACTAAGATCCCACAAGCTGCATTAGCTGCATGCTGTGGTCAAAAGATGAAAAAATTTCTTTATTTAAAAAAAACAGGGATTTAAACCCATAAAAGCAGAAAGTAGAATGTGGTTACCCAGAACTGAAGGTAGTTGGAAAATGGGAATTTCTGTTGACAAGTTTACTCAATGTGAAAAGTGAAAAATTCTAGAGAACTAATGTACAATACTGTGCTTAACAATATTTTTAAAAGTCATTAAGAATATAGATTTCCTGAGAGAAAAGTAAGGGCAGTTGAGACTCTGGCACAACAGGTGAAAACTGGGATTGTCCCACTTAGAGGAAAGCAAATAAGCTTCATATTCCTTGCCCCTTTGGGAATGGCATTTGTAATTTTCCTACTTGGTATACTAGTGTGTCTGAGTTTCCTCAAGGTGTGGTTTCCAAGGTTTGAGTTCACTTAGCTAATGATAATAAATGAACCAAGGATACCAGCTTGGTATCTGTGGCTGTGTGACTATCTATTGTATTTGCCACTGAAAGAAATTTAAATCTGCCTGATTCATCAGGCTATCTTGGTCATTTAGTTATGAAGACAGAGGTGAGCAAGGCAAGGGACAAAAGACCTAGCACATGCTATGTGGTCAACAAATATTTCAATAAAGAAGTCATTAATGGAGGTGTTCTTGAAAGTCACCAAGTTCCTCAGGCCTGTTTCCCATGTAATAGTAGTGATCTCAGAGGATCTTCCATGGCTATGCATTTAAGATTCATATTAACATATATATTTAATAGATATCTAAATAAAAAATTAAAAAGTAAAAAAGTATAGATTTCATGTGGCTTTCCATTATAATCAAAATAAGCATACACTTCTGAAAAAAGAATAGAAATGTCTACCAACATGTAGTTGGATTAATGAATTTCAATATATTAATATGATGAAATATTACTTTGCAAAAAAATTTAACTATTGCTGCCCACAGTATAAATCAACAAAAGGAATAGACAGAAAAGATGGTATCTTGCATGACTCTATTTAAATGGATAAAATAATGGAAATGTTTAGTATCTTGAACATATGTATTTATCTGCATAAAATAATTTCACAACTCATCAAAATGTATGCTAAAATTAAGTGCATTTATTATACCTGCATTTTTTGTGACTAAATTATTTTGAAAAGACTCAAGAGTCCTATAATTAAAAACAAAAATAGACGAAACCCACAAAACAAAAAGAAATAACTGCAAACTCTGCAAAAATGTAAAGGAGGGCAAATCAGAATAAAAAGAATAGCTACTTTTAACTGTGCTTAAAATACCTTACTTTTTTCTAATTTTATTTAAAAATATATGGCCATGTCAACACATTACCATGTCCCTTTCTAGTAACTAAAGGTGTGCCAGGAAGGTGAGGGGCCCTAAAGCTTCCACCTCTTTGGTCAAAATGCATCTATTTGAAAGCTAAAGGAAGAATGGGAAATATTGGGGACCAAATAATGGAGTTAGATGAGAATAAATATTAAAGTTAAAAGAGATGGTTGAGGAGAAATGTGAAGTAAGCTGAGATTAGGGGTCATGAATATGTAGAGCCATTCAACCCAGTTGTCTGACTGTCCCTAACTATGCTCCTAGCTCAACTGAAATATTTCAGACTCATCACGAAATGAGGAAGTTCCAAGAAAGTGTTATAAGTGTACAAGGAAAGGTACTCATGAGCATATGGCTTCCCAAAGAATACAGTCTAGATAGGGAGGTGAATGATGTCAGCAAAGACAGGATCATGTATAAACAGGAATAGGTTCCAGGGAGAGCTGACATTCAGCTGGTTCCTTTCAGCATGTATGTTTTGATTTGCAAAATGCTGAGTCTTGTACATGTTTGACTAACAATTGTGGTTCTAAATGTTCTAAGAGTCTCACCACCACCACCACAATCTCAGGTATCCTAGTTCCATGCCTTCTATGACTTCAAACCAACTGCTGACTACTCAACTAAACTTTTTTTTTCTATATTTTATTTAGTTTTGGCTGTGCTGGTTCTTCATTGCTGCGTGGGTTTTCTGTGGTTGTGGCAAGCGGGGGATACTCTGCATTGCTGTGCACTAGCTTCTCTTGTTCCAGAGCACAAGCTCTAGGGTGCAGGCTTCAGTAGATGCACCTGCCAGGCTCTGAAACACGGGCCTGACAGCTGTGGCACACAGACTTAGCTACTTGAGGGCATGTGGGATCTTCACAGATCACTGATCCCACCCATGTCTCCTGTATTGGCAGGCGGATTCTTTACCACTGAGCCACCAGGGAAGCCCTCAGCTAAACTTTTAACAAGTAAAACTTAGGGTGTGGTTTCAAGGACTCTGCAACAGCTGACTGTAGTTTTATCACTGCTTGATCTGCTAAATCCCTTAAAACAACCTCTCCTGTAAAGAGGATGTGATATAGGGACTTTGCTGATAGTCCAGTGAATGGTTAAGAATCTGCCTTCCAAAGCAGGGCACTTGGGTTCAATCCCTGATGAGGGAAAAATGAACCTACCCACCGCAGGACAACTAAGTCTCTGCAACACAACGAAAAGCCCTCACAACACATGCTCACACCACATGTAGAAAGATTCTACATGCTCCAACAAAAATCCTGCATGCAACAACTAAGAACTGACACAGCCAAACAAATATTTTTTTAAAAAAAAGAAAATGCAATACATATATAAAATGGAATGTTACACAGCCATAAAAAGGATCAAAACTATGCCATTTGCAGAGATGTGGATGGGCCTATAGAATGTCATACAGGGTGAAGTAAGGCGGAAAGAGAAAGATTAATATTGTACATTAACATACATGTGGAATATAGAAAAATGGTTTGGTATAGATGATCTTCTTTGCAAAGCAGAAATAGGCACACTGACATAGAGAAATATATACATACTAATGTGGGAGGGGGATGAATTGGGAGATTTAGACTGACATATATATACACTATTTATACTATGTATAAAATGGATAATATCCATTTTAGTGGATAATTAGAACCTACTATGGCACAAGGAACTCTACCATTCTGCATGAGTATGCCAAGATGCTTCAGTTGTGCCCGACTCTGTAGGCTGTAGCCCACCAGGTTCCTCTGCCCATGGGATTCTCAAGACAAGAATACTGGAGTGGGTGGCCATGCCCTTCTCTAGAGGATCTTCCTGACCCAAGGATTAAACCAGCATCTCTTGAATTGGTATGTGTGTTTTTTATCACTAGCATCACATGGGAAGCCCACTCAAAACTCTGTGGGGATCTAAAGGGGAAGGAAATTCAAAATAGGGGGATATATGTAAACATACAGCTGATTCACTTTGCTGTACATTTTCTAGATACAGCAGAAACTAACACAACATTGTAAAGTAACTATACTCCAAAAAAGGAAAAAAAAACAGGACACTCTTTCCTGGCATGCTAAGGGGTTCTCTTGATGCCCAAGAGGCTGGCTAATATTTCTCCCAAGGAACCCCATGCAGCTTTACTGGCACATCCCAATCTAGGAATTGCCAGAGGATCACCCTTTTACCTTCCATGGAGCTCGCTGAGTGTCCTTTGCTTTGGCCCGTGCCCCTTAGGTCCCTCCAGCCAGAGCCATCCTTGAGACAGGAAGGGCAGAAAGCAACACAAGCAGCAGCGCCGGCTGCCCAGTGTAGGAGGCCGGCATCCCCGCTGACCTACTCCACGCCCACAGCTGGGGGCTCACACACTGCAGCTTCTGCTCCCTGTGGGTCCTCCTGTCAGTCAGCTTAGGCAGGAGACAGGACTCCTACCTGTAATTTCAGTATCTACTTACAGAGGGTCTTTTCACTGTGTCCCATATTACCTCTTACACATTTTCCCACACTTTTTGTCTGTTTTAATTTGGATATCTACTAAATTACTGTTTACTAATTTTCTCAACAGCTGTACCTAATCTACTCTTAAATTTAGAAAAAGTATTTGAATACTTTAGTTCAAGAAAATCCACTGTGAATGTATTAAATCTCCCCATATTAGGGATAGAGACAGAGAAATAGATCTCCTCAGACTGACAATCCTCCGTGCTCTCCCCTGGTATAGTTTTAGATTTGCACCCTGCACCCCATCTGTCCTTCCTCAGGCCTTCTAATTTCTAACGTCTCTCATAGTGAAGGCAAGCTGGTAATGAATCCTTTAAGGTTTTGCATATGTGAAAAAGTGATTCTTCCTACTTTTTTATAAAAGATGGTTTCACCAGGTGGAGAATCAGAGAGTCACAATATCTTTTATTTTAACACTCTCAGTACCTCAAAATTGCACTGCTTCCTAAGAGTAGTGTGCTGTCATTCTCTTTGTTCATCTGTTTCTCTGGCTGCTTTGAAATTTTCTTCATCACCACATTTAAGAAACCTGATTACAATGTGCCAAGTGCAGTTTTCTTCATGTTTCTCATGCTTAAATTTAACTAAGTATTGTAGGTTTATGATTTTCATCAAATACGGAAATATTTTGGCCATTATTCCCGAAGAGAGTTCATTAATTACATATTATCCCTCCCACGGGTTGTCTCACAGCTCACTGATCTCCTCCTCATCATTTTTTTTTCTGTTTTTCATTTTGGATAGTTTCTGGCATTGTTTCTATTTTCATCTCACTAATATTGTCTTCTATAGCATCTAATTCGGGCTTCCTGGATGGCTCAGCAGGTAAACAATCCACCTCTCTTTAACAAGTGGTGCTGGGAAAACTGGTCAACCACTTGTAAAAGAATGAAATTAGAACACTTTCTAACACCATACACAAAAATAAACTCAAAATGGATCAAAGATCTAAACGTAAGACCAGAACTATAAAACTCCTAGAGGAAAACATAGGCAAAACACTCTCCGACATAAACCAAAGCAGGATCCTCTATGACCCACCTCCCAGAACATTGGAAATAAAAGCAAAAATAAACAAATGGGACCTAATTCAAATTAAAAGCTTCTGCACAACAAAGGAAACTAAAAGCAAGGTGAAAAGACAGCCTTCAGAATGGGAGAAAATAATAGCAAACGAAGCAACAGACAAACAATTAATCTCAAAAATATACAAGCAACTCCTGCAGCTCAACTCCAGAAAAATAAATGACCCAATCAAAAAGTGGCCCAAAGAACTAAAAAGACATCTCTCCAAAGAAGACATACAAATGGTTACAAACACATGAAAAGATGCTCAACATCACTCATTATCAGAGAAATGCAAATCAAAACCACAATGAGGTACCACTTTACACCAGTCAGAATGGCTGCCATCCAAAAGTCTACAAGCAATAAATGCTGGAGAGGATGTGGAGAAAAGGGAACCCTCTTACACTGTTGGTGGGAATGCAAACTAGTACAGCCACTATGGAGAAAAGTGTGGAGATTCCTTAAAAAACTGGAAATAGAACTGCCATATGATCCAGCAGTCCCACTGCTGGGCATACACATCGAGGAAACCAGAATTGAAAGAGACATGTGTACCCCAATATTCATTGCCACATTGTTTACAATAGCCAGGACATGGAAGCAACCTAGATGTCCATCATCAGACGAATGGATAAGAAAGCTGTGGTACATATACACAATGGAATATTACTCAGCCATTAAAAGAATACATTTGAATCAGTTCTACTGAGGTGGACGAAACTGGAGCCTATTATACAGAGTGAAGTAAGCCAGAAGGAAAAACAACAATACAGTATACTAATGCATATATATGGAATTTAGAAAGATGGTAACAATAACCCTGTATGCAAGACAGCAAAAGAGCCGCAGATGTACAGAACAGTCTTTTGGACTCTATGGGAAAGGGCAAGGGTGGGATGATATGGGAGAATGGCATTGAAACATGTAAATTATCATATATGAAATCAATCTCCAGCCCAGGTTTGATGCTTGATACAGGGTGCTCAGGGCTGGTGTACCGGGATGACCCAGAGAGATGGAATCGAGAGGGAGGTGGAAGGGGGGTTCCGGAAGGGGAATGCGTGTATACTCATGGCAGATTCATGTCAATGTATGGCAAAACAATCACAATAATGTAAATAAAATAAATAAATAAATAAAATTAATTTTAAAAAATAAAATAAAATAAATTAATTAAATTAAATTTGAAAAAAAATCCACCTCAGTGCAGAAGACACAGTAGATGCAGGTTTGATCCCTGGGTTGGGAAGATCCCCTGGAGAAGGAAATGCCAATCCACTCCAGTATTCTTGCCTGGGAAACCCCATGGACAGAGGAACCCGGCGGGCTATAGTCCAAAGGGTCACCAAGAATTGCTAAGAGCAGGATACGACTGAGCGACTAAGCACACACACTCAGTGCCTAATCCACAGTAATTCTATCCAACAGAATACTTTTTTTTCTATTCAAGTTTGTTTTCTTAAATATGCCTATGCTTCCAGCTTCCATGTGTGAGTGGTCCTCTCACCTCTCAAACATATGGAATACAATGTTAATAACTTAAAATTTGGTTTACCAACTGTATCATGTTTGTTCTTTCTGGGTGTGTTTACATTGATTTCTTCTTCAGTTGTTCATATTGATGCTATTCTTTGTTTTCTTTTTTTTAATTTATTTATTTTAATTGGAGGCTAATTACAATATTGTGGTGGTTTTTGCCATACACTGACATGAATCAGCCATGGGTGTACATGTGTCCCACATTCCGGACCCTCTTCCCACCTCCCTCCCCATCCCATCCCTCTGAGTTGTCCTGGTGTACCAGCTTTGAGTGCCCTGTTTCATGCATCGAACTTGGACTGATCATCTATTTCACATATGGTAATATACATGTTTCAATTCTATTCTCTCAAATCATCCTATCCTCATCTTCTCCCACAGAGTCCAGAAGTCTGTTCTTTATGTCTGTGTCTCTTTTGCTGTCTCGCATAGGGTCATCGGTACCATCTTTCTAAATTCCATATATATGCGTTAATATTCTGGTGTTTTTCTTTCTGACTTACTTTACTCTGTATAATAGGCTCCAGTTTCCAGTTTCCATTCTTTTTAATAGCTGAGTAATACTCCATTGTGTATATGTACACATGTACCACAGCTTTCTTACCCATTTGTCTGCCAGTGGACATCTAGATTGCTTCCATGTCCTGGCTATTATCAAGAGTGCTGCGATGAACATTGGGGTACATGTGTATCTTTTGATTCTGAATTATGTGATAACGATAATACCAATTTTATAAGAATAAAATACCTTGAAAAATCCTGTAGTGATTTTCATTGAGATTACATTAAACTAACTGCCATTTGTAAGAGAAAATGACCTTTTTATTTGGTTGAAAATTCCCTTTGAATAGTCTATTCATTTATTTAATGTTATTTGCACCTCACAAACATTTTAGAGCTTTTTAAAAAAATATTCATTAACAAATATTAAGTGAGAGACACATCTGTATGTTGCAATAAAAGTGGGCATGGAGATTTAAGGTCAAAAACTATAAACAAAGTTAAAATGAAGCTGGATGATATCATTAAGAGAGTGAACATACTTAAGAAAGGAAACACACTGAACAATGATGTTCTCTGCTATAGGATACAACCCTAAAGACCTTGTAACAGGAGGGAAAGGGGTAGGGCACAACTTTTGAAAGAATGACATAGCCCAAGGGCACAACATAAAACCTATTTGAATCAAATGGAACCAAGATGGCAGACAAGATTAGACCTTGATACTCAATCAACAAGTGAAATGACATACCCAGAGGTGCCATGACAGTTCCAAGGTACTATTAAAAGACCAAGGAGTGGGCAGTGGCCCAAATCCTGGAAATCTCCGCCCGTTCCCAAAAATAGTTGGAATAATTCTCACACTCATTAGCATATGAAATTATCCAGCTGATAAAAACACCACCACACCAAATTTCAGGGTGGCATTCGCCCTCTGCAATGGCCCACACTGTCTGTGGAGTATGCTTCTCTCTGTACCTGAGTAAATCCACTTCTTATCTATCACTTTGTCTCTCACTGAATTCTTTCTGTGATGAGACATCAAGAACCTGAGCTTCATTAGGTCCTGAAACCAGGTACTGTCAGTTTTGGCTGGGTTCGAGTCCCAGCCAGGTGGGCTCAAGTCCCAGTCTGTGGTAAACAGTTTCAGTCTGAGAGAGATCTTCAAGTAAAACAGGAGAAAAACAAGAAAACTGTGATGTCATGAAAGTCATACTAAAAGAGTAACTGGGGGTGGGGGTGGAGAAGAATGAGTTGTGACAAATAAATAGTTAATAATAGTTAAATGAATGTGTTATTAGAACATTAAAACTATGGCAATAAAATCATTGTGCTTAGTCACTTAGTCATGTCTGATTCTTTGTGACCCCATGGACTACAATCCAACAGGCTCCTCTGTCCATGCATGGAGTGGGATCCCCATACACTGGAGTGGATCTTCCCAACCCAGGGATTGAACCCAGGTCTCTTGCATTACAGACAGATTCTTTACTGACTGAGTCACCAGGGAAGCCCAAGAATACTGGAGTGGGTAGCCTATCCCTTTTCCAAGGGATCTTCCTGACTCAGGAATTGAACCAGGGTCTCCTGCATTGTAGGTGGATTCTTTAACAGCTGAGCTACCAAGGAAGCCCTAATAATCATTATTCCACATAAATCCAGAGGAAAAGGCTTGGCAAATCCATCTAGATTATTTTATTGTTTGGTCACTTATCTCATTTGCCATTTTTTAAACCATCCATTCCTTCTTCAAGATTCAATAAAACTGTTATTATTAGATCTTAAACTACCTTTGACTCTATCTATATGTTTTCTTTTTTTTTCTTTTCTTTTTTTTTTATTAGTTTTGCCAAACAATGACATGATATCACCATGGGTTTACATATGCTCCCCCTCCAGAACCCCCCTCCCTCCTCCCTCCCCCCGGGAAATCTCGTTGCACCAGTCCCAAGCATTATCTATATGTTTTCTGTTACCAAGAGCAGGTACCTATTCCTCCATTAAAACTAGACAGTTTGTGGAGATATACATTTCTGCTGTGATACCTGGTGAAAACAATCCTCCTTAAAGTTCCTGTTTTGCTCAAATTCCTTCATTGACATCAAGAAAGTAGTCTGGGGTGGGGATGGGGGGTAAATTTAAGTCAATCTATATTACAACAAAAATTAATTTACATGGATTTGGGAATAGTTGATTGACATTTATACAATGTCAATAAATCTCATATAAGAATATGATTCAGCCTTTAATCTGTTCAAATTTTATTTTGTACTTTTCAACCAAAGTTTAGACCTATTTAGTATAACTTGAACACTTAATATGAAGTCTAGCAGATCAGATCCCAATGTGACCTTATGTCTGCCTGGCTACAAGGCAGAATGATTTTACCACTTATGCCACTCTTCATGTGGGTCACGCTGACTACAGTCTGACTACAGACTCATAGGAAACAGATATAAAATCTAGTGCTTTCCATGTAGCCTCACAAGTCTCCTACTGGTAATACAACTACCCATTCATGCTTTTAAAAGTAGGCTAGAGGGTTCAGGACATGTGCACATGTGGCACATCCTGAAATACACACTTCACAGCATGAGCTGTTTCCATGGTAACAACATTCCCACTGGGGTAGCTTCTTCCATCCACTCCCATCTTCCTGTTCTAAGACTTCATGGAGATCCTGGACCCCACGGTAGGGCCACAAACAGCAGTGGTACTTAGTGTGCCCAATGAAATGTCATGATCCTCTGAAGACATCCACCTAAGAAGGCAAAAAATGGCAAATGCCACTGGGAGAAAGAGAGGATCTGTGACAGGCCTGCTTAAATTATGTCCTGAGTCACCCATCAATAACCAGGAAACACTAAAAGGACCAGAGGATGTGTCACTGTGCTAAACGCCAGAATGGGAGACATGCTATCAATGCCCACAGACAACACTTTTATCCCTCCAATGTTAAAAACAATACATTCATTTAACCCTAACTGGAAGTCAGGAGTAATATGTATGTTATGCTGCTTAATCTTGACACACAATCCAAGTTTAGCAGATGACAGAATGACTTGAGAAAGTTACAACAAACTTGTCCACAGTCCCAGGTTTATCCTCGTTCTGTTTGACCCTGGTCTGCACGCTCTCAGTGACCACATGTGTCACTTCTCTTCACCATCTCCCAAGACCTCCTGCCCCACATCGTTCCCGCAGCACACACAACTGGGCACACTGAGCAAAGCTGCAGTTATTTTATTAGAGTCAGCCTGACAGAGACCATATTACGTGAAACAGGTGTCTGGATTCCAGCTTTAGCTGAGAAGCAGATAAGGCAGGTAGATCAAGCACCAACCAGGTATCCTTGGTAAAGATTATCTCGCCAAAGACGTCACACTGAGAATTAATCCTAAAACAGTATCCACCACTGAGGACAATACATAGTCGTTGCAATCCTCACTCGAGATGACGGAAATCTAGGAGGGAGGAGAAGGAGGAAAGACAGGACCTGAGCCCACAGCTGTCTCCCCAGGATCACCTCACGCCTCACCCTCAGGGATTCAGCACCATCCCCAGCAAGAACCTCTGCCCACAGACCCACCCCTGGAGAGGGGGCTTCCAGCAGGCACCAGGGGGAGGATGGCTCCCTAAGAGCCCAGGCACAGGTGTCAGGAGGGAGACAGAGCCACCAGTCATGCCAGGGAGGGGAGATGACAAGGGTCAGCGGGGCACAGCCGGGATTGGTCCTGAAGGAGGAGTAAGGTGCTGGAGACTGGGTTTGGGTTACACCTCCTGTACCTGATCCTCTTGTCAGGTGTGCTGGGTGGATGGACTGTGCATGCAGGAGTCGTAAACAACCCCATGTGCCCTGTGTGCTCATATTAGTGCAGAAACTCTGTTCCTGGAAGATCTCTCATTTTAAAAAATCAACAACTTGAGGAAAATATGCTGAGACAGACTATTCAAAATCTCCAATATGTATGAAAAGAACAAAGAGGGGGAAAAAAAGAATACTTCAGGAGATACATTGCTAGCTCAGGTGAGCAGCCACAAAGACCTAGAAGTCTCCTCAGCAGTTTCAGGCACCAAAATACCACAGTGGAAAATCAGGCTTGTAGGCACTAAGACCATGTCGGTGGGAATGGGGTTCTGAGCCAAAGCAATGGCAACCAGAGTGGGAAAAAGGTGAAGTGAAGTGGCGATAAGTCATAAACCTTACAAACCTAGAGAATCTCATCCTGGAAAGAGATTCTTAAGGTAGCAGCTCCTTTACAGTATTCCTAAAAGGAAGCTAATGTTACTTCTTCAAGTGTGGGGCTGAATGCTTCCTTTCCTGCCAAGAATAAAACTCTACTCCTCCAATGCTAGCTCCTCACACTGAGGAAAAAAACATGAGTTAACATACTTGACCTACTGCACTGACGCCAGTCCCCTATTGTGTGCAAGCTGACTGGCATAACACAGGCATACTGGGGAGCAGAAGAGGCTGGACTTGCAGGTGGACTGTGCTTGCATATTACAGGTGCTGTAGGGTGGAGCAAAGGTTTATGTGCTTCTTTGTTTACAGCTCTTGTCTGCTATATATCCCATGACTCTATGATCTATTACCATATGGCATACTGCACTATGCATGTTAATGGGCAGGGCAGGGTAGGGGTGAGGGGAGTAAATTACCATGCTTTTTATATTCAACAGTTTGTCATCAAATCCCGCCTCATTGAAGCAATCCTGGATTCTTCCTATAGCTTCATTTTCTGCATCAGTAGCATCGACCAAACTGAGTGTTGAGTTCAACAATGTTTTGCTTCCAAAGGCCATTGAGCTAAACGCTGCACTAAACATAGGGCAGGCTTCTGCTGAAGGCAGAGACAGAAAATACTTCATCAAAAGAATAACCAGAGTAGGAGGTTCCTGTTTCCCACCACTTGATAGGAACTCACACATCCAAAGCTTCCAGACTCCCCTCCCAAAGCTTCCAGACCCGCCCTCACCCAGGACTGCTTATATACCAGACAAAACCTTCCCTATGAGACACTCCCAGCAGAGGGAACAGCAAGAGGGGTGCGGTCTGGAGACACCTCTGCCCTTGACCACCTCCCCCAGGCATATCAGCTGGCTTCCACCCTTCCAGTGAGCACCACTACACCCAAGAAACTATCCCCCAGGTTGTGCACAGCTAATGACCCTTCCAACTCCACACTACCCCCTCCATTCAAAGACTGAGAGCCTCAAGAAGTCTGTGCAGGACTCCTGGGCACTGATCATACAGGTGCCCTCTGAATCTGACCCTAGAAGTGGCTTGGACAGGACTGGGAAGGATGCAGTGAGACAACACAGGGCAAGGATCAGGAGGGTCATTGGACCCTCCTTCCTACCCTCACGCATCTCAAAGTTCAGCTCTCTGGTCACCAGCAAGGCCACCACAAGCACTGCTCCTTTCATCCTGGCGGTAACTGGAGTGCTCTGCTCAGGGCAGGGTTTCTGTTACTTTATAAACCCCAAGCTCCCTGAGCCCAGCCCATGCCCCTCCCAGAAGGAACAAAGGCCTGTGGCAAAGCTCCTGGCACAGGCAGTTCCTTAGGCCCTTGGGGTGTTTACAGTGGAAGACCTTCCTACTCTGAGAGCAGAACTCCTGGAGATGTGGTAGCATCTTGCCAAGAGCAGTTACTGGATGTGAATCCTATTTGGCATACGGTTCTGAGTGTGGTCACATCTTTGTGTCCCAAATTCAGATCAGGCTTTCAGGAAACCTTAATCCACCATAGGTGACTCAGGCAAGGCCAGTCAGATGCCTCCAGCAAAAAACTACTTGATTATGACTTATCAAACATTTTAAACCTTTAACATATGTAATTATTTCCAGGCAATATTCATAAAGGCATCTAGAGTAAGTAGAATTAAAGATATTCCTGCTTATCGACTCTAGAGAAATGGAATATTCCTGCCATTATTCTAACAAACACTGTGCAACATCTACCCAATGCTGGGCCCTCTCCTGTCCTGGGATGCAGCAGCAGACAGCACAGCTCTCGCTCTCCTGCAGCTCTTCATCACCTAAGAGGGATTGAAAGACAGTGACCCCTCAGGAAGAAGCGCTCTGGGGGAAGATGAAGCAGGAGGAGAAGACAGAGGACCATAGAGGGAGGATGGAGGCAGAACACCTTGATAGGAGGGCTCAAGAGTCTGGGGAAATATTCCCTGTGATACTTGAAGACAACTGAGGATGCAGGAACGAATCATACAGTCACTGGAGGAAGAGCCTTCCAGGCTGGGAGGGCTCCATGTGCAGAGGCCCTGCTGCAGGAGCACACTTGGTCAGGTCAAGAAGCAGACAGGAGGCACTGAGGGAGGAGAGAAAGGCAGGGGTAAGTTCATAGAAAAAGCAGCAGCGCAGGCGTGGTTGTGCAAGTGGCCCAGAGATTGTGGCCTAGAATGGGCCTGGCTTTTCCTCAAGTGGGAGCTCTGGAGAGGAAATGGGGGAATCATACAGAGACACTCAAGATTAGAAAGTGTTGCAGAAAATGGACATACCTAAAGACCGTCATACTAAGTGAAGAATTTGAGACTGAGAAGCAGAAATATCTTACAATATCTTTTATATGAGGAATCTAAAAAGATGTGATACAGATAAACTGATTTACAAAACAGTAACAGATAGAAAATGAGCTTATGGTTGCCTTGAGGAACGATGAGAGGAAGTGATAATTAGGGATTTCAGCATGGACAGGTCCACAACCAATAAGGACCAATTATACAGCACAGGGAACTTTGCTCAATGTCATGCGGCAGCCTGGATGGGAGGGCAGTTTGGGAAAGAATAGATACATGTGTGTGTATATATATATATATGGGTGAGTCTCTTTGTTGTCCACCTGAAACTACCATAAAACAGTTAATTCATTATACTTCCATACAAAAGAAAAAGTTAAATTAAAAAGAAAAAAAGACGTTGTAAAGAATAACCCTGTATAGAATGATGGTCTATCAAAGTCACCAGGACTTTTGGCAGGACTGATCAAGAGAAAACTAGAAATTTCTCGGTCAGAGCTTTCCAGGTTCCAGATACTTATTCAGGGAAGTAGCCCAACAAAGGTCACTGACAAGATCAAGGACACAGTGATAAGAGCAGGGCAGGAGCCACCAGAGAGCCTGACCAGGGGCTCAGGGCTTTGCCTGGAATTCACTCCCTGTGAGACCATTTGCTAAGCACTGAGCTTCGTGAGGATCCATAAGGTCCACACCAGCCTGTCTTCAAGGTCACAGTTGTTCTGACAGGCTGTCACAGGCCATCATTCAGGAGGCATGATCTGGGAGCACTTTTGCACTTTTTGGTCAAGCTGGGGATTTTCAGGTGTTGAGCTTCCTGAGTCAGCTGCCCCTCCCTGAGCCCTCCAGGGGGAGGAGGCTGAGCCAGTGCCCTCTGTGGACTCAAGGACTAGCATCGTGCCAACACACACAGCTCCTCCTGTGCAGCCCCGGGCACCTTCACACTGTGGCCTGGCAGAATCTCCTGAAAAAAGGAAGCACCTGACACAGGGCCCTGGGGTGAGGACCAGCTCAGGTATAAAAGGGCTCCAGGTGAGCAGGGAGCACCTGCCACAGGCACCATGACTCGGGCTGGAGCTCTCCTGCTGCTCTGCGCTGCCTTGCTCCTCATCGCGGGTGGAAGTGAGTGGCAGGGACCTGGGCTCCCCAAGTTTTCTGACACCTTCCCAGGGCAGCACTCAGCATCTCGGGAGGGGGAAAGGAACAATGTGTTCTGATGAGTGTCTTTCAGGCAGTGTCCCCTTATCTTTCTGTTTCAGAGTGTGATGACATCTGCCCAGCCTGTTGACCTGTACATAACGGGAAGCCATGAGGAATATATTCAACAAGTTGAAAAGTATAACCAAAACCCTGCTGTACTGGAAACTGCCGATACCCTGAAGAGCTATGTTGATGAGAAGTTGACAGTGGAGGATAAACAGAATGCTCTGAGCACTCTGGTGGGTCAGGCTTGTGTGAATGTGCCTGTGGGGCCTATGGCAGGGGTTGGGGGGGCGGTAGGAGGGCACAGAAAGGGATGTGTCAGGGGTCTGTTCAGGGCACTGGGAAGTGGGGGAGATCATTTCCTCTCCACCCTGGCCTTTCCATGGGGATCCGGGAGCAGATAGAACCTCATAAATGAGGAGGTAGAGAGGAAGTGGCTGACACCCACAGTGTGGGAAAGGAACCTGCAGGAAGACTCAATCCAGCCTGGAGTTCTTGAGCTGGCCCTGACTGCTCAGGTCTTCCTGGTCACAGGCCTGGGACCCTCCAGGCCCTCCTGACTCTGTGACGCCACCTGCCTTTGGAGTTAGGCCCTCAGCACTGGCCCCCCCTGACTCCAGCCTCTCCAGCACAGAAAACTGAATCTGCTGCAGTTCATTCCCATTGAGTCCTTCCTTTCTCCAAACATCAGGTGCTTCAAGTCCCTACTCCACCTCACCTAAACCCCACATTTTTCTTTGTTCCCTGAATGCAAAAGGGCCATTATGCCACACATGCCCTAAAAGGAGGCAGCTTCCAAAAGCTGCCCTCCCGCCCTCCCCAGGCCCAGGATGCCCAGAGTCGAGGATCAGAGTGAATCCTTTCTCTGCTGCCCTAGAGGTGGTGGGACAAGCAGCTATTTCAGCTCTAAGTGTCCAAGGGCCAGAGGGAAGAAGCAGACTGGGATCAACTCATCCCTGAAGACTTCCAGGAGTCATTCCAGAGCCCTACCAGGTGGTCCTCAGCAGTGTCCCCCTTTCTATCACAGAAGACTGCCCTCAGCCCTCCAGGGAGACCCCACAACCTCTGCTCCATTGGAGGAAGCCTCACTGGGACCCTTACTTGCTCACATCCAGAGGCCTCCCTCCAAACAAGCCACCAGGCCCCTCCCCTGAGTTCACTGCAATTAACTGTCGTGTCCACCCAAGGCCTCACCAGGTTACTGCACCTTCTCTTACAGAATAAAATATACTCAAGTTCTCTCTGCTGATGGAACTGTCCCTGCCAGGAACACAAGGAAGCCTCTTGCCTGATCCACATCCAGGTGTCTGATTAAATGATTCCAGCAATAAAAAGCCTTGCAATTCACAGGAGAGTGCTTACTCACTGGATATTGGGCTCTGGATGTTGGGGGAGGGAGGACGTGACCATAGTGGAGGACGTGACCATAGTGGAGACCACCAGTGTGCCTTCCCACTTCAGCTGGATTTCAGTGCTGTCAGGTGCTTCTCCACAAATTCAGTACATGGGGGTAGGGTTGGTAATCATTGTATCAGTCAGAGTGTCTGATCACTTCTGTCACCAGGACCCAGGTCATGAGCATCATCCACCAAATTTAGGCCTCCCAGCAACTTGAGGGGTAGGAGTAATCATGATCATCTTAAAGGGAAAATCTGAAGCTCAGAGCAGGTAAAGCATCTGTTAAAAAAGACCCAGCTTCCTCCACCTGTCCACAATGGGGAGATAAGCTTGGCTAGCTGACCCTGTGACTGTGCACATATTCCAGCCCTTCTTTGGGCCTCTGGTTCCCATTAACAAAATCAAACTAACTCCATTCTCCAAGGCTGGAGTGAGACCAAAGTAAAACAATGGGTGAATGAGAAAGAGCCCCTCTCCTAAGCACCTGACAGGAGAGGAAGAACAAAGGGTCAAGGTTCACATGCTGAACTCCATCACTCTTTGGGCCTCAGTTTATCCTAAATCCAACCTGCTAGCTGTGGACTCAGCTGCTTCCACAGAAACATGCTGTGAGTTGTGTCTCACACTCAGAGTGGACGTCCAGGAGCCTGGGGTTTCTTGCTCCTCCTGTTTCTCTGCAGCCTGCACACGAACTGGGCCCCATGCTCACCCTGTCTGATTCTTCTTCACCTGACCCCAGCCCACATCTAAGAGCTTCTTCCCACCCAACAGCTCCCCTCCAGAAAAGAGTCTGCTGGGCTTACCCCACAGGGCTGGGTCTAGGATGGGGAATCTCTAAAGGTCCTCATGGTGAGGAGGCTTAGGACAGGTCCCCAAGGTGATCCAGAGCTGCTGCTTCTCCCTGTGGAGGGGACCCTGCACAACACGGGGGAGGTCTCCTTCCCAGAGTGACACAAGGCTCTTGTCTCTGCCCACCACTCCACCCCAGCTCTTCTAAGATGGAGACCTGCCTCTATGGGAGCTAAGGTGAGTTGAGAGGGTGTGAGCAGGTCCTGGGGCAGGGCCCCTTCTCCTCATCTGACCCAGAATGTGTATTCTACCCCACCCCCACCCACCTGACCTAAAAGCTCCAGGCCTTCTTAAAGGACAGTTGCCACCCAGATGAGTTGAGTGCATCTTACAATGTCTTGGATAAAGACGTAGCTTGCTCTGCAGTGAGTGTACAGATGTGACGGGGACCCATACAAGGATATGGCGAATACAAGTGAGGGGCAGTTGGTCCTCCTGGGACAGACACAATCCATCTCTTGGCTTGTACTCAGCTGCAGAGAATTCCCTGAGGCTGCTGGGGAGACAGCTCCATACTGTCCACTTACCCCCTCTTCTCTCCCTGCCTTCCTCTGATCCACAGCACCCTTATCTAATCTGGGGTTAGAAAAAAAGGCAGATTCTGATTTTTCCCAAATCCTTTTCTGTCTGACATCCCAGACCTCAGATGGGTGGGAAGGTAACTGTCAAAAATCTGTGGCTTCTTGTAAAAGAATGAAACTACAACACTTTCTAACACCATACACAAAAATAAACTCAAAATGGATCAAAGATCTAATCATAAGACCAGAAACTATAAAACTCCTAGAGGATAACATAGGCAAAACACTCTCTGACATAAACCAAAGCGGGATCCTCTATGACCCATCTCCCAGAATATCGGAAATAAAAGCACAAATAAACAAATGGGACCTAATTAAAATTAAAAGCTTCTGCACAACAAAGGAAACTATAAGCAAGGTGAAAAGACAGCCTTCAGAATGGGAGAAAATAATAGCCAATGAAGCAACGGACAAACAATTAATCTCAAAAATATACAAGCAACTCCTGCAGCTCCATTCTAGAAAAATAAACGACCCAATCAAAAAGTGGGCCAAAGAACTTAACAGACATTTCTCCAAAGAAGACATAAAAA
>ML664201.1:213366-224392 GCA_007570785.1 Antilocapra americana
GGGAAAACAACATATCTATGAGAGTTAATAAGCCTTTTCTTATCAAGCAATAAATGCTGGAGAGGATGTGGAGAAAAGGGAACCCTCTTACACTGTTGGTGGGAATGCAAACTAGTACAGCCACTATGGAAAACAGTGTGGAGGTTCCTTAAAAAGCTGCAAATAGACCTGCCATATGACCCGGCAATCCCACTGCTGGGCATATACACCGAGGAAACCAGAATTGAAAGAGCCACGTGCACCCCAATGTTCATCGCTGCATTGTTTACAATAGCCAGGACATGGAAGCAACCTAGATGCCCATCAACTGACGAATGGATAAGAAAGCTGTGGTATATATACACAATGGAATATTACTCAGCATTAAAAAAAAATTCATTTGAAGCAATTCTACTCAGATGGACAAAACTGGAGCCCATTATCCAGAGTGAAGTAAGCCAGAAGCAAAAACAACAATACAGTATATTAACACATATATATGGAATTTAGAAAGACAGTAATGAGAACCCAACATGGGAGACAACAAAAGGAACGCAGATGTATAGAATAGACTTGTGGACTTTGTGGATGAGGGTAAGGGTGGGATGAGATGGGAGAAGGGCATTGAAGCATGTTAATTGTCATGTGTCTAATCAATCGCCAGCCCAGGATTGATGCTCGGGACTGGTGCAGCGAGATTTCCCGGGGGGGAGGGAGGAGGGAGGGGGGACCCGGAGGGGAAGCATATGTAAACGCATGGTGATATCATGACAATGTATGGCAAAAACAATAATAAAAAAAAAAGAGAGAGACAAGTGTACCCCAATGTTCATCGCCGCATTGTTTACAATAGCCAGGACATGGAAGCAACCTAGATGCCCATCAACTAACGAATGGATAAGAAAGCTGTGCTGTGGTACATATACACAACGGAATATTATTCAGCATTAAAAAAAATTCATTTGAATCAGTTCTACTCAGGTGGACGGGGCTGGAGCCTATTATCCAGAGTGAAGTAAGCCAGAAGGAAAAACAACAATACAGTATACTAACGCATATATATGGAATTTAGAAAGATGGTAACGAGAACCCTGCATGCAAGACAGCAAAAGGAACGCAGATGTATAGAACAGACTCGTGGACTCTGTGGAAGAGGGCAAGGGTGGGATGATATGGGAGAATGGCATTGAAACATGTTAATTACCATATGTGAAATCAATCGCCAGCCCAGGATTGATGCTCGGGGCTGGTGCACTGAGATGTCCCAGGGGGAGGGAATTGGGAGGGAGGAGGGAGGGGGGTTCTGGAGGGGGAGCATATGTAAACCCAGGGCGGTTTCATGTCATTGTATGGCAAAACCAACACAATAAAGTAAAGAAAGTTAAAAAAAAAATCTGTGGCTTTTGATCTCTGATTCTCACATGAATCTCCCTCTGAGATCACAGAAGCCCCACCTTGCCTCCACCTAGGCCCACCTGAGTTCACCTGCAGCTGTGGGATAATCCCCCACTGCAGACACTCTCCTCCTCAAACACCAGCATCTCCCCTACCTGCTTGGTGAATTTCTACAGCACCTGGGAGCTTGCTGAACCACTGGTAGGCTCAGTGGAATGTGTGGGGGATTCATGCTTGTAGGGCAACCCTCAGACACTACAGACCCCAGCTTCCTTGACTGCTGGTGGATCTCCTCAGAGGTGAGCTCCACACTCTCTCAAAGGCACCCAATGGCCTAGGGCCCCACCTGCCCACCTCCTTGGCCTTTCTCACTTGGGTGTTCACTGTCCTTAGTTCCTCACTTAAGTTCCTCACTTAGTTCCTCACTGATATCACCCCTCTAACTACCTACCTGCCCCTGAGTTCCTGTGTATGGGTCTCCTTTGTTGGGAACACAAAGTCTCCTAGTGTCCTGTGTTCATCTGGTGATTAGGAAGGACAAGAATTCAAGAGAAAGATGCTCAGTGAAGGCAGCAGGAGGAAGGCAGAGGGATACACAGTTGACATCACTACCCTACACAGAGAACAGGAACCTGGGTCAGGGAGGGAGATGCTCTTTGTCCGTGTATTTCTCTATAGACTTTGCACTGAGATATTCCCAAACTGTCCTGACAAGGTGTTTTGAGGGTGCACCCCCACCCCAGCGCACAGGAATCCATGTGGGAATCCAGCCAGACGCACACATTGCCCTACTGATCAAGTCCTGGGAGCCAGAAAGTCAGAGAGAGATGGGAGCAAGCTCTGGGTGCCAGGATAGAAAAAACAGGACTGAGACAAGCCCCCAACAAGGAAAAGCCCAAAATCAAGCAATAGTGGAGGACAAGAATGCAATGAAGAGCTGCATGGATAAATGCACTGTCTCATTGTTACCATCTAGCCTGGAAGTTTATATTCAATTCCTTTTTTAAAATATTGTTTAACACTGACAACTCTTCTAAAACTATGACATATCTACCCTCATCCTCAGGCTGGCCATGCTCATGGACTCAGAACACAGGATATCCAGCCAGGGCTTGAAATCCAGGCATCTGAAGGGGTTCACATCTGGAAGGGTCAGGTGTTCTCCTAAGTGCCCCAAGAGGATACCCAAGGAAGGCACACAGCTCAGCAGATCCTGAGGGGTGCTCAGCACAGGAAAGAGTTGACAGAAACACAACTTCCACTGTGAAAGACACCATAGAAAACACACACATGGATGCATCATGTCCATTCCCAGATTACTGAGCTAACTACAAATTGACTACTTGGCTAGACAAATGGGCCCCACTTGCAAAGCCTGCAGAGATACACACAGCCCCATGTATTTGGGCAGCAGGGGCACAGAAACTGGCCTGGGCAACACATTACAGTCAGGTAAAGAGGCCCTGCTGATGAAAGCAGGACAAGCCCAGATTCACATCATCACTGCTTCCACCACAAAGGCAGCTCTGAAAAGACACACAGGGCTGGCCCAGACTCATGAGCATCTTCCACGCCCAATCTGTGAGGGGCTAGCCCATTCTGCACTGTTTCAGGAGAGGCATGGAAGGAATAATAATAAATCAGAGAGATACCTGAATCATTTTGGTCTAGTTGTCCAGGGTAAAAAATGAGAGAAAAGCCCAAGATTACTGAGGAAGCCCCAAACTAAGAGAGATCCTGAGGAGAGGCCAGGAATGATAAATCAAGGCAGACTTCTCGCTGGTTAAATGTCCAGGGAAACTTTGCACAATGGTGCAATATGGTACACAGCTGTGTGGTATGCAATACAGGCTTACAAAACACTCTACCTGCATATTGACTGACCACTTCAACTTGGAAAAAATGTGAAAAATAAATATCTAGTCCCTCTTTCCTTCTCAGAACACTAAAAAAGAGAGTGTTACGAATTTAAAAGTATAATTTTAAATATAAAGTAAGAATTTAAAAGTATAATTCTAAGAAAGAGAACAATATGGGGTTATCACCAGATGATTAAATATAACACATCTTCAGAGAAAATAAAGCAGAGAAAGATGTGGTGAGTGCAGGCAGAGAACGCTGTATCTAACAAATCAGACAGGGCCAGTTTTTCTTTAATTTCAAAGAGTTTTGTGCTTTGGAGGCAATGGGCAGTGCAGTGGATAAGAGTAAATAAAGTTGCAGAGTTGAAAAGAGGTCATTGGTGTGAAATTACTACATGGAATCACTGAAATCTCTAACCCTCTTCCCCACCTCTTTTATTTATAGAACACCTGCATCCTTCAAGAAAGAAACTAGAGAGGCAGCATGATGTAGTGGTAAGATCAGGGACCCTGGAGGATTTCATGGTTCAAAAGTGGCTGTATTCAAAAGGTAAGTAATTTGAATGGCACAAATGTAAGCTAGGGGCTTCTCTAGTGGCTCAGCAGTAAATAATCTGCCTGCCAAAGCAGGAGATACAGGTTTGATCCCTGGAGAAGGAAACAGCAATCTACTCCAGTCTTCTTGCTTGGGAAATCCATGGACAGGAGCCTGGCAGGCTCTAGACCATAGGACTGCAAAGAGTCAGATATGACTTAGCAACTAAACAACAACAATGAAGAGAAAAACAAAAAATCAATTATAAGAGAAACCCCATAAAGGCTATTAGCTGATTTCTCTGCAGAAACCTTGCAGTCTGGAGGGAGTAGCATGATACATTCAAAGCCCTGAAAGGGAGAAACCTACAACCTAAGATACTGTGCCCAGCAAGATTATCATTTAGAATAGAAGGAGAGAGAACGAATTTCTCAAACAAGCAAAAAATAAAATAAAAGAATTCAGCAATACTAAACTTACACTGAAACAATGACAGATTGTCTACAAATAGAAAAGAGGCTAGAATTTCCAGGAAATGGAAAATCACAATAGGAAAGGCAAATACACAAAAGGACTGAAGATCACTTAAACAAGCCAGTAAAATTTGGCACTTCCACTGTCATGGCCTGGGTTCAATCACTGGTTGGGGAAATAAGATCTCACAAGCTGCATGGCCAAAAAAAAAAAAAAATTCAAAAATTCATATGTGATTATAGCTATAATCTACAGTAAAAGGATAAGCATGAAGATGTAAAATAGAACATAAAAGACAAAAAATATGGGGAAGGAGAGAATAAAAATGTAGATCCTTTAAAGTATGTTTGACCTTATAGGACTATCAGTTTAAAGCAAGTGGATATAGCTATGGGTCAACATACTTGAATTTCATGGTAACTGCAAATCAAAAACATACAACAGATTCACAAAAACCAAAAAGAAAGAAACTCAAGCATATAACAGAAGATCATCAAATCACAAAAGGAAAAAGAAAAAGGGAGAAATGAACAAAGAAAACTACAAAAACAACTGGAAAACAGATTTAAAATGGCAATAAGTACATGTTCATCAATAGCTGCTTTAAACATCAATGGTCTAAATGTTCCAATCAAAAGACACAGAATGTCAGGCTGAATTAAAAAACAAGAACCTATAATATGCTGTCTATAAGAGACTCAATGCAGGGGAAAGACACACAAAGGACTTAAACTAAGGGAATGAAAAAGATACTTCATGCAAATGAAATTGACAAGAAAGCAAATATAGTGATACTCATAGTAGACAAAATAAACTTTAACACAATGGCCATAAAAAAAAGACAAAGGACATTGTAGAATGACAAAGGGATCAATACAAGAAGAAGATATTATACTTGTTGATGTACATGCACCCAGTATAGGAGTACCTAAATATACAAAACAAGCACTAACATAGATAAAAGCAACAGAAATTCTAAATGACACAACAGACCAGTTGGACTTAATTGATATCTACAAGACACTATATCCAAAAGATGCCAAAGTACACATTCTTCTCAAGTATGGAACATTCTCTAGGTCAGACCACATACTAGTTCACAAAACTAGCCTCAACAAAATTTTAAAGGATAGGAATTATGTCAGGCATCTTTTCTGATGACAACGGTATGAAAACTGTGGCAGTTGTAACAGTTCTAAGACACAAGTTCACAGTAATCAAGTTGTCCTAAACAAACAAGAAAAATCTGAAGTAAACAACCAACCATCTAAAAGAATTAGATAAATAAGAACAAACAAAACCTAAAGTCAACATAAAGATGAAAATAATAAAGATCAGAGAGGAAATAAATAAAATAGAAATTAAAAAAAGACAATAGAAGAGGTCAATAAAACCAAGAGCTGTTTTTTTGAAAAGATAAAATCAACAAATCTCTAGCCAGGATCATCAAGAAAAAAAGAAAGGATCCAAATACACAAAATAAGAAATGAAAGAGAAAAAAAAAACTGATACCACAGAAATACAAAAAATCATGAGACTACTATATGCCAACAAATTGGACAAGCTAGAAGAAATGGACAAGTTTCTAGAAGCATACAGCCTGCCAAGAGTGAGTCAAGAAGAAACTGATAGTTTGAACAGATCAATCAGCAGAAGTAAAATAGAATCTGTAATTTAAAAAAAAGAAGTCCCTACAAACAAAAGGCCAGGACTGAATGGCTTTGCTGGGGAAATCTACCAAACATTACAAAAATAACTTATACTCATCCTTCTCAAACTATTCCAAAAAACTGAAGAGGAGGGAAATTTATCCAAATTCCAAATATATCCTCTGAAGTCACCATCACTCTAATACCAAAACCAGACAAAGACACTACAGAAAAAGAAAATTACAGGCCAGTATCTTTGATGAATATAGATGTAAAAATCCTCAACCAAATATTAGCAAATTAATCCAATGATACATTAAAAAAAAAGATCATATACCGCAATCAAGTTTGATTCATTCTAGGATCACAAAGAAAGTCAACATATGCAAATCAAGACTTCCTTGGTGGATAAGAAGACAGCGGATAAGAATCTGTCTGGCAGTACAGGGGACCCAGGTTCAATTCCTGGTCTGGGAAGATTCCCCACATGCCATGGAGCAACTCTCCAGTTTAGAGCCTGTACACTCCAACTACTGAGCTTGTGCCCTAGAGCGCAAAAGCCACAACTACTGAGCCTATATCCCACAACAATTCAAGCCTGCAAGCTCCAGAGCCTGTGAGCCACAACTACTGAGCCCATGTGCTGCAACTACTGAAGCCTGCACACCTAGAGCCTGTGCTCTGCAACAAGAGAAGCCACCACAGTGAGAAGCCTGCACACTGCAACAAAGAGTAGTCCCCACTTGCTGCAACTAAGAAAACCTGCATGCAGCAATGAAGATGCAGAGCAGCCAAAAATAAAGAAGTAATTTTTTTAAAAGTCAACACATGCAAATCAATATATCCCAAAACATTATAATCACAGTAGACAAAAAGGATGTGACAAAATTCAACATCCATTCACAATTAGAAAAAAAAAAAACCTCACCAAAGTGGGTAAACAGTCAGACATGACTTAGCAACTAAACAACAAAAAGTGGGTATAAAGGTAACATAGCCCAACAATAATAAAAACCATTTATAACAAATCAACACCCAACATAATAATCAATGTTGAAAAGCTGAAAGCATTCCCACTAAATTCAGGAACAAGACAAGAATATCCAGTCTCACCACTTTAGTTCAGCATAGTATTGGAAGTCTTAGCCACAGCAAACAAACAAGAAAAAGAAATAAAAGGTATACAAATTAGATTGGTAGCTCAGTCAGTAAAGAATCTGCCAGCAATGTAGGAAACCTGGGTTCGATCCTTAGGTCAGGAAGATCCTCTGGAGAAGGAAATGGCAACCCACCCCAGTATTCTTAGGGGGTTCCCAGGTGGCACAGTGGTAAAGAATCTGCCTGCCAATGCAGGAGACACAGGAGATGCAGTTTCAATCCCTGGGTTGGTTAAGACCCCCTGAAGGAAGAAATGTCAACCCACTCCAGTTATCCTTGCCTGAAAAACCCCATGGACAGAGGAGCCTGGCGGGCTACAGTCCATGGGGTCACAAAGAGTCGGACCCGACTAAGCAACTAACACACAGAGGTCCTACAGATGCAATAAAGCAAGAGAAGAAATAATCTATGCAGACTGGAAAGGAAAAAACAAATAGATATTAGATATATTTACATAAGTCAGAAAGAATCTACAGATAAAATATTTTAATATAAAATATTTAAAAATTTTGGCTGTGCTGGGTCTTCGTTGTGATACATGGGCTTTCTGTAGTTGCAGAGCATGGGCTCTAGAGTTCATGCACTCAGTAATTGCAGCATGTGGGCTTAGCTGCCCTGTGATATGTGGGATCTTAATTCCCTGACCAGGGATAGAACCCATGTTCCCTGCATTGGAAGGCAGATTCTTTTTTTCTTTTATTTATTTTTAATTGGAGGACAATTGCTTTACAATATTGTGTTAATTTCTGCCATACATGAATCAGCCATTGTCCCTCCCTCCTAAACCTTTTTCCCACCTCCCACCCTGTCCCACTCCTCTAGGTTGTCAGAGATTACCAGTTTGAGCTCAGAGTCATTCAGCAAATTCCCACTGGCTATTACATATGGTAATGTATGTTTCCATGCTACTCTTTCAATTTGTCCTACCCTCTCCTTCCCCTACCATGTCCACAAGTCTGTTTTCTATGTCTGCATCTCCACGGCTGCCCTGCAAATAGGTTCTTCAGTACTGTCTTTCTATATTCCATATATGTGTGTTAATGTATGATATCCATTTTTCTCTTGACACTTCACTCTGTATAACAGGCTCTAGGTTCATCCAACTCATTAGAACTCACTCAAATGTATTCCTTTTTATGGTTGAGTAGTATTCCATTGTATATATGTACCACAACTTCTTTATCCATTCATCTGTCAATGGACATCTAGGTTGCTTCCATATCCTGGCTATGATAAATAGTGCTGCAATGAACACTGGAGTACATGTGTATTTTTCAGTTACGGTTTCCTCAGAATATATGCCTAGTAGTGGGGTTGCTGGGTCATTTGGTAAATTAAGTCTTGGTTTTTAAAGGAATCTCTATACTGTTCTCCATAGTGGCTGAATCAATTTACATTCCCACCAACACAGCAAGAGGGTTCCCTTTTCTCCACACCCTCTCCAGCATTTATTGTTTATAGATTTTTTGATGATGGCCATTCTGACCAGAAGGAGGTAATAACTCATTGCAGTTTTGATTCACGTTTCTCTAATGAGCAATGTTGAGCATATTTTCATGTGTTTTTTAGCCATCTAGATGTCTTTTTTGAAAAATGTCTGTTTAGGTATTCTGCCTGCTCACTTTTTTTTTAACCTGGGGTACAAATTTTATTGTCAAAAAGATTTCTGAAAAGTTATTATAGATATCTGAATTAGAAATAATAAAAATGAGCTGAAAATCAAAACTAGCCTAAAATGAGAATATCAGTTTGAGCAAGAAAAAGGCCATGTTCAGTTGAGTGACAGAAACAATTCAGACATTGTTATGGGACTTTAGTAAAAGCTGCTTTTCAAATTTTACATCCAATGTTTTCCCTGTGGCTTATGAGGACAGAGAAAAGCTGATGGGGGCAGAGAGAATCAGTGAGGAGAGTGACAATGTTTTCTGTCCACTTTTTGACTGGGTTGTTCATTTTTCTGATATAGAGCTGCACGTGTATTCTGGAGATTAATCCTTTGTTGGTTGTTTCATTTGCTATTGTTTTCCCCCATTCTGCAGGTTGTCTTTTCACCTTGTTGATAGTTTCCTTGGCTGGGCAAAAGCTTTGGAGTTTAAGTCCCACTTATTTTTGATCACTGCCTCCTGTATAATGTCACGAGCCTCTGTCCATAGTTCTTCAGGCACTCTGTCTATTAGATCTAATCCCTTGAATCTATTTGTCACTTCCACTGTATAACCATAAGGGGTTTGATTTAGGTCATACCTGAATGGTCTAGTGGTTTTCCCTTCTTTCTTCAATGTAAATCTGGATTTGGCAATAAGGAGTTCATGATCTGAGCCACAGTCAGCTCTCAGTCTTGTTTTTGCTGACTGTATAGAACTTCTCCATCTTTGGCTACAAAGAATATAATCAATCCGATTTCGGTGTTGACCATCTGGTGATGTCCATGTGTAGAGTTTTCTCTTGTGTTGTTGGAAAAGGGTGTTTGCTATGACAAGTGTGTTCTCTTGGCAAAACTGATAGCCTTTACCCTGCTTCATTTTGTCCTCCAAGGCCAAATTTGCCTGTTATTCCAGATATCTCTTGACTTCCTGCTTTTGCATTCCAGTCCCCTATGGTGAAAAGGACACCTTTTCTGGGTGTTAGTTCTAGAAGGTCTCATAGGTCTTCATAGAACCATTCAACTTCAGCTTCTTCAGCATTACTGGTTGGGGCATAGACTTGAATTACTATTACGTTGAATGATTTGCCTTGGAAACAAACCAAGATCATTCTGTCATTTTTGAGATTGCACCCAAGTACTGCATTTCAGACTCCTTTGTTGACTATGAGGGGTACTCCATTTCTTCTAAAGGATCCTTGCCCACAGCAGTAAATATAATGGTCATCTGAATAAAATTCACCCATTCCAGTCCATTTTAGTTAAAACTCAACCTTCAAAAAACAAAGATCATGGCACCCGGTCCCATCACTCCATGGCAAATAGATGGGGAAACAATGGAAACAGTGACAGACTTTATTTGGGGGGGGGTTCCCAAAATCACTGCAGACAGTGACAGCAGCCATGAAATTAAAAGACGCTTGCTCCATGGAAGAAAAGCTATGACCAACCTAGACAGCATGTTAAGAAGTAGAGACATTACTTTGCTGACAAAGGTCCATCTAGTCAAAGCTATGGTTTTTCCCAGAGGTCATATATGGATGTGAGAGTTGGACCATAAAGAAAGCTGAGCACCGAAGAATTGATGCTTTTGAACTGTAGTGTTGGAGAAGAGTCTTGAGAGTCCCTTGGACTGCAAGGAGATCAAACCAGTCAATCCGAAAGGAAATCAACCCTGAATATTCATTGGAAGGACTGATGCTGAAGCTGAGACTCCAATACTTTGGCCATCTGATGTGAAGAACTGACTCATTTGAAAAGACCCTCATGCTGGGCAAGATTGAAGGCAGGAGAAGAATGGGATGACAGAGGATGAGACAGTTAGATGGCATCAGCGATTCAATGGACATGAGTTTGAGCAAGCTTCGGGAGTTGGTGATGGACAAGGAATCCTGGCGTGCTGCAGTCCATGGGGTTGCAAAGAGTTGGACATGACTGAGTGACTGAACTGAACTGATTTTTGTTTTTATTTCCATTACTCTAGAAGGTGGGTCACAGAGGATCTTCCTGTGATATATGTCAAAGAGTGTTCTGCCTAGGTTTTCCTCTAAGAGTTTTATAATTTCTGGTCTTACATTTAGGTCTTTAATCCACTCTGAGGTTTTCTTTGTTTACAGTGTTAGAAAGTGTTCTAATTTCCTTCATTTACAGGCAGCAGTCCAGTTTTCCCAGCATCACTTATTGAAGAGACTATCTTATCTCCAGTGTATATTCTTGCCTCCTTTGTCAAAGATAAGGTGCCCATAGGTGCATGGGTTTATCTTTGGGTTTTCTATCTTGTTTCATTGGTCTATATTTCTGTTTTTGTAACAATACCATATTTTTTTTTTTT